>CAUDMG010001139.1:0-103072 GCA_958450375.1 Homarus gammarus
GGTCGTGCAAGGCACATGCTAGTCACTACTTGTATTTCTCCTATCCGTTAATAAATGGGCTTCAGTGTTACCCGGTGTTTCCTACCCATCACTGCCTTCTTCAGGGAACACTTGGAACCTTCATGACGCAGTGAGTGGGATCTGTGGACTTACAAGTGTTGTGAACAATGCCGAGACCGTTACGACTGCCGGCGATGTGCACGTCGATTAGTGTGTTGTGATGTGTTGAGTTGTGTTTGCCGCGACGTGCAGTGTTGTGCCGTCACAGTGCGTTTTAGTGACGGTGGCAGTGTTAGTGTCAGTGTATTAGTATGTCTAGAGCTGAGAGTTGAGCATTGGCCTGTTTTTTGTCGAACCCACGGAGCACGCAGGAGTGTACCCTCCTCGTGTGACATCCGGGGAGACACTAACGTTCTCACCTCCGCGGTGTGCATGCATCTGCTGTCTCAGACACACACACACACACACACGCACGCACGTACTCACGGATAGAACAGTGGACTGCATGCATTATTTCTTAGCTGTTTATGTCATATATATGTGGTTCGAGCTGATGAGGCGCCACTTTATATACTAAACAGCGCGGTTCAAGCATACTAAGAAGGGACAACGTCAAGATGGGAGACACGCCTCCCCACCACCATCCCCTCCACCGATCGCAGACTCTCGTCCTTCACCTCCAGTGACGGATACTGCCACAATTCTGAGGTGGATGGACGACAGGGACGAGAGACGCAGAGAGATGGAACTGCAGAGGGAGGAGACACGATGAGAGGAGGAAAAGTCGCGTTTTGATGCACTATTGGCGACCCTGGCACTAACCCACCCTCCCTCACTAGCAAGTTTCGCGCACCAATGCACCAATACCCTCCCTCCTCCACCACACCAGCGTCCTCCAGGCACTCTTGCTACTCCAACAGCTCCCAAGGCATTTGTTCAACCCCCACCCGCCCTCTCACCAGAGGTCACGTTTCAGCGTTTTCGTGAGTGGAGGTGGCGGTGGGCAGATTACTCCACGATGGTGGACCTTGATAGCATGCCTCCCAACATACAGCTCATCCAACTGCGGATGTGTTTGTCGCTGGAGACCCAGAGAGTTTTGGAGCACACGTTGCAAGTGCCTCCCGATTCTACGTCTTCAGTGACGGATGTGCTTGAACTTTTGCAGGAGCACGTTAAGGGTCGGAATAACGAGGCTTTGCGTCGCTGCGCCTTCACCAGCTGCAAGCAGGCAGAGAACGAATCCTTTGACGACATTTTTGTACGTTTGAAGAGTTTGTCGGAGGAGATCGACGTCTGCAAGGAGCACAGCCGGGAATGTGAGGAAGCCTGGATCAAGCATGGGATCTTGACAGGTGTCAGGCAAGAAGAGTTGGTGCAGCGACTCATCCCCCTGGACGCTTCCTCCACACTCTAGGTGGTAGTGACTGAATGTCGGTCATACGAGGCCACCAAGTCCGCCACCTCTGCCTTACGGGCCCCACCTTCTTGAGAGCTATCTCACAGTTCAAGAAGGGTAAGAAGGCGGCCAACAACGTGAAGGCTGCCGCACGTTCTTCCACGCTTCCGCCTAGTGCTTCCTGTGGCAGCTGTGGAAAGCAGCATGGCCCCAAGACATGTCCGGCCGCCGACGCACTGTGTCGTGGATGTGACCGTAAGGGCCACTGGTCTAACACAGACAGGTGCCCTGCACGAGGCCGCAAGTGTCAGGCCTGCGGTCGCTATGGACACTACGACAAGTGCTGCCGCCAACCTAAGCCCAAAAGCCCGAGACGAGGAGGAAAGCAGCGCACTTCCCTCGGGGTGGTTCGCCCGCAGCCCCCTTCAGATGGCCCACGCAGCCCAAAGCAGCAGCTGAGTCACATCAGGAGGGTGGAATCGACCACACGCCTCACTTCCCTCGGGGTGGTTCGCCCGCAGCCCCCTTCAGATGGCCCACGCAGCCCCAAGCAGCAGCTGAGACACATTAGGAGGGTGGAATCGGACCACACGCCTCAGGGCTACCCCTTCCCCTACCATCCGCGTCGCCGTCACACACGGTGATGTGTCGGGTCACATCGAGGTGACACCGGACACCGGCTCTGATACTACCGTGATAGGCCTGAAGCACCTCCAGAAACTGGGCCTCATCAAACGCGACCTGGGACCACGGCCGCAGCTGCAGTACTACAATGCGGACGGTTCCTAGATGCCGGACGCTGTGGGGTCCTTTCAAGCGGAGATCACCAACGGCGACAGGTCGTGTCATGGATGGATCGACGTGCAGCCTACTCTTGCTACACCCTTGTTGTCGTGGGAGCACTGCAAGTAGTTAGGCGTGGTGCCCAGAGACTTTCCTGAGCAGATCCCAGCTGCTCGGTACACTGCCAGCAGGGTGCGTGAATCAATGAGCGACGCGCCTGGCGCTGCCGCACAGAGCTGCCCAGAACCCGTGTCCACTGCCGCCCCGCCTCCACCCAAGTCACGGCTGCTTCCTCTTCACAGCGAGACGTCTCATTCAGCCGCAAGAGCCTACTTCCTGAAGGAGTACTCGGATGTGCTGGTGACGAAGGAGGCCCAACGGACCGCGCCTCTGAAGGCTATGGCAGGTCCGCCTATGAGGATACACCTGCGGGAAGATGCGCAGCAGTTTGCCATACACACTCCCCGGTTGTTCCCTCTCGCCTTCAGGGATTCACTCAAGAAGGAACTGGATTCCATGGTGGCCCAGGGTGTCATCGTACCCATTGGTGACGGCCCGTCCCCTTAGTGCCACCGTCTAGTCGCTGTGGCTAAGACTAACGGTGGAGTGCGGATTACTACCGACTTGTCTAAGCTTAACAGCCAGGTGTCCCGTCCCGCCCACCCTTCACCCACACCTTTTGCAGCTATACAGAGTGTGGACCCGAAGGTACGGCACTTCTCGACAATGGACGTCCTCTGTGGCTACTGGCAGATCCCACTGAAGAAGGAGGATCAGCCACTGACCACATTCATCACGCCCTACGGACGCTTCCGCTACTGCCGTGGCCCTATGGGATTTGCTGCTACGGGGGACGCCTTCTGTCTCCGTGGTGACATGGCACTTCAAGGCATGACCAACTGCGTGAAGGTAGTGGATGACGTCCTCCTCTACGATGAGGACTACCTGACGCATCTTCGCCGCATCGACGAGGTACTGACCAGGTGTAGGACGCACGGCATCACTCTGAATGCCGAGAAGTTCGTCTTGGCCGCACCTGCAGTGTCTTTCTGCGGCTACCGACTCTCAAGGGATGGCATTGCTGCAGACCCGGAGAAAGTTCGCGCCATAGCAGACTTTGCAAAACCTGCCAACCTTACGGATCTCAGGTCTTTCATGGGCCTGGTGAACCAGCTGGCAGAATTTTCTCCTGACGTCTCCGCCGTTGCCAGGCCTCTCCGCCCCCTCATGAGCCCCAAGAGGACTTTCATGTGGACCCCTGAACCACGACCTCACCTTTCATAAGGTGGAGGAGGCCCTGTCAAGTCCACCTATCCTCGCTACTTTCGACGCAGCGCTCCCCACCGTCCTCCAGACAGACGCCTCGCGCCTGTACGGGATTGGTTACGCCCTTCTCCAGGATCACGGTGGAGGAAAGTACCGGCTCGTACAGTGTGGCTCTAGCTTCCTCACCGATGCCGAGTCTCGCTACGCTACCATCAAGCTGGAGCTGCTGGCAGTGGTATGGGCCTTATCGAAGTGCAAGTTTTACTTGATTGGCCTGCAGCACTTCGACCTCATCACAGACCACAGGCCATTGGCCCCCATTCTTAATCACTATCCGCTGGACGCCATCGAGAATCCCCGCCTCCAGCGTCTGAAGGAGAAGATTTTGGCCTTCGTCTTCACCGCGGCTTGGCGCGCAGGTAAGGAGTTGTGCATCCCGGATGCCCTCTCCCGCTCCCCAGTCAGCCGTCCGACACCTGAAGACGAGATGCTCAGCACCGAGGCCGGTTTCTCCGTCAGCAACATCGTCACTTTGCAGGCGGTACAGTCCCTCGCCAGCACCCAGGCCTCAGTGTCGCCACCTGACAGCGATATGACCCTTGAGGAACTACGGACCGCGGCACGCGACGACCCCTCCTACACTCAGCTCTTGGAGAGTGTGAGGACTGGGTTCCCTCGCGACCGTTTTGACCTTCACAACGCCCTACGGCCGTAAAGGAAGAATCGTGAGGACCTCTACGCAGATGGGGACCTCGTCCTGTACGGTGCCCATGTGGTCGTCCCTGCAGCTCTCCGTCGTCGCGTTCTGGCCTGCTTACACGACAGCCATCGTGAAACAGAGGCCACCAAGCGCCGCGCAAGGCAGGCTGTGTACTGGCCCGGCATTGACGAGGATATCATCAATACGGTCCCTGCCTGTGAGCCGTGCCAGATCATGCAGCCCAGTCAACAGCAGGAGCCCCTCTTGTGCGACGACGAACCCACCAGGCCCTTCGAGTCCGTGTCGGCTGATTTCTTCAGCACAGCTGGGAAACATTTCCTAGTCGTCGCCGACCGACTCTCTGGCTGGCCTGTGGTGGTTATCTGTGGCTCGGACACGACGTCTGCGGCCACCATTCGCCACTTACGGCACCTCTTTCGTGACCTGGGCGTCCCCGTACGTCTGCGGACGGATGGTGGGCCACAGTTCACCAGCCGGGACTTCACAGGATTCCTGGAGCGTTGGGGAGTCCGCCACATCGTGTCAACACCCCACTACCCACAGTCAAACAGCCACGCTGAGGCTGCGGCCAAGACAGTCAAGCACCTCATCCTCAAGATGGCCCCTTCAGGCAACATAGACTGTAAGGCGTTTGACAAAGGACTCCTGGAGTTACGTAATACTCCCACCCACACAGGACGTTCGCCTGCCCAGATCCTGTATGGTCACCCTCTCCGCTCTTGCGTTCCTGCACACGCCAAGGCCTTCACGAAGGAGTGGCAGACCAGAGCCAAGAGCTGCGACCGCCGTGCCGCTACACGTGCCCAGGACGCCAGTCTCGGTATGACGACCATGACCGCCCTCTTCAGCCACTGGAGATTGGTGCCCTTGTCCGCATTCAGAACCCGACGACGACACGTTGGGACAAGGTGGGCATAGTCATGGGCATCGGCCGGTCGCGAGACTACAAGGTCAGGATGCCGAGCGGCCGCGTCTCTTGGAGGAACCGCCGCTTCCTCTGGCCAGTCCCATCCCCTGCTGCTGGCCCCCTGACCAAGGACGAGTTCCCTCCACCTCACGAGGATCCGTCCCACAGTGCACCTCGACGCTCGGAGCGACTTAGGACTAAGAAGTCCGCTCAAGACAAATACTATGAGCGTGAGAGGGGGGAGGGAGATGTAGGTTATGTATCTAAGCTACTGTGCCGAGTAGCATCCTTGTATATAAGCTACTGTGCCGAGTAGCATCTATGTATATAATTACGTGGCAACACTGCACGTGTTATGTGGCAACATTGCCCCGAGGCTGCCATATGGCAAGTCAGTCTTAGTCTGACTCTGTGGGTCGTGCATGGCACACGCTAGTCACTACTTGTATTTCTCCTATCCGTTAATAAATGGACTTCAGTGTGATCCGGTGTTTCCCTACCCAACACTGCCTTATTCAGGGAACTCTTGGAACCTTCACAGTCCACACGAACCCTCTCACATCTTCAACGATCAACTCAATCCACGTCTCCGAACCTCATGCCGGCAGACTAACCCTCTGACAATGTACCAGTCCATATTAGTGAGCCCTGGCTACTACAACCGTACACTCAATCCCGCTCATGACAGCAACCCAATCCCGCTCATGATAGAAACTACTACTCAATGCACATTTCTGACCTAGCCATCCCTGCAATCCCCTCTGCCCTACTCACGACTCCTCCTACTCACCCTCGACAACCTGCGTTTTCTCATTACCATGCACACCTAACTGTAATCGGTCGGCTTCGGCTTCGTCTTCGTCTCTCGGCTGGAGGGCTCGATCGACCTCTCTGAACTACTTACGTACCCCTGTATTTTCCCACTTGGACCTGACACTCCCTTGACTGCTGGACGTGTGCCTGACATTCACCCCTTGTTTCCTCCCTGAACCGTTGAATGTGTGCCTGAAACTCCCACTTGAACCTGTTTACCCGTGCTTGATAATCCCTCTTTAGGTCCCCGAACTCCTCTCTCAGCTGTACCAAGGTCTCGTGGCTGTCTCTCTTCCTCCTCATACACAGCTCTACTGTAAAGCCTAACCAACTCAATCTGGGCACAAGGATGAGCATCAGAGCGAGTTCAATCACTACCATTACTAACCAACACATGATGGCGTTCACTATCCCAACCACAGAAACTATCAGTCACGACATTAAAAACTACGCTCTGCTACCATTTGTAACTGGTCGGAATTACTGGACTTTAATTTCTCACTTAACTTGGGGTTTATTAATTATTAGATGGAAATTGCAGTGAAAGCGCCCCCTTGGAGAAAAACCCGAACCAGCACAAGAACACTTAAATTTACGAACAAAATGAATTCTCCATGACCTGTGGAAGGATAGCATCTGTGATTGAGATGAATGAGACATACTGTAAAGTTTAGACACTTATATTCCCTACAACACTACAGACACAATCAAATAATGGTACACCAACATAGGCGCACCTATTAACCTGAACTTAAAATACTACTCTGGGGAATCAAGGGACATTGGAGGTGCACTTTAGCTAAGGGATAGGAAGAATGGGATGAGAGATCTGAAATTAGAACACTCTCATAAGTAAATGCGGTAGATATATCAGGAATGACGTTAAACAGGAGGATAGATTGTGCTGCGCCCGTATCACGTAGTATATGAATAGGGAAAAAACGAGACCCCTCGATGATTGAAATTTTTGCCTCATAGGTGAATGAAGAGAAGAGATCTTGATGGGGCCTTTCCACATTGGTGGTTGCTATTGGTTTGAATTTGGGATCCAGGGAACTACTTTTAGAAGTTCGACACTTTGGGTGTTTACAAGACTGGATCGTATGGCCTGGGTTTTTACAGTAAGAACAATAAAACTTGGTTGCATCAGGAGGGGGTAGGTGTGGAACCTTTCGACCTTCCACTCACGTCCCCAAGGTTATCATCAGAGGAGGACCTAACATGTCGGAAAGTACCACGTTCCCTACGGCATAGTGACTCCACCAGCAAGGCGTACGCATCAGCCAGCTCAGCCGCACATCCCAAATTAACCTCTCCACGCTCCTCCACATGCTTCAAGATGTGAAATGGTATCTTGCTCTTCCACTCCTCCAGGACTACCAAGTTTAACAAATCCTGAGGTGGCCATTAAGAAAACCTAGATAAATTAATTAATGGTCAAAAGGATAAGATAAGTGGATTACCCAAGAAAATATCACGGCAGTGGATAACCAGAAAGTCCCGGAAACTACCCAAGTTATACCTAGGGAAATTACACTTATGATTATTATTCTTCTGATAAGATCCTTAGATAAGGATAAGAGACTTGAAAGAGGAAGGGCGTATTACGGCATTAATATAAAGATCCGGATTAACAACCCTTGAGTAAACAGGAAGGGCGTATTACGGCATTAATATAAAGATCCGGATAAGCAACCCATGGATACTTGAAACAGTGACCCCAAATGAGATAATGAGAAGAACAATAATTGAGGCTTTATAATTATGGGGTCCTGGTAGAGCAGGGCGTCCCAAGATATCACTTCACCCTAAACTAGTGACTATGGAACAGCCTACTCTGGAGCGAGGGTACCGCATTAAACATATCCGGATTCTTCCCTACACTCGATAAGACTTACTACACGACTGCCACGTGTAATAACAGGTAAGCCTTATGACACTTGGAACCTAATATCCTACGTCTGTCACTCTTACTGTACGATAATACCAATATATGCACACACATATGAAGGGAACTTTAAACCACAGTAAAGCAATTGTGAACAGAAGTGACTGGGAGGAATAATTAACAAAAAGTAACAAGGGTGAAAGAAATATGGCACTTAATGTTGTGTCCTGTCACGGTCGCCATTTGTTACGAGTTGGGGATTTAGAATATAGTTAAAAGTCTATCCAGATCCCAACAGGCAACAACAATAAAAAAACAAAGACAATCGGATTATAAAATGGTAGACAAAGGATGCGAGTTTTTGTTGTGTATAATAAAGTACCATAAATTCCTTAACAAAATCTTCAGCTTTCTATAATTTACCCTTAACCATACTTAACCTAAACATTAACAGTATATACATATTTATACAACATGCAATAATTTGAAGCAAGTGGACGCAGGGAGGCAATATAGGATAACAAATACTTAAGTGCGGAGCTGAGATGGCTGACGAGTAAGGCTGAGTATTGTAGAAGACGGTAGGTAGTCACTGTGCCGTAGGTTTCCAGGATAGGTGATCCTGTGGTCACTTCCCAGAGTGAACTGAACTCTCCTCGAACTGGAGCTGACGAAGAAGACTTGGAGGAGGTGACGCAACAACCCGGATATGGAGAAGGGAAACCCCGGAGTGGTAACTAAGAGTAGTCATACTCGGGTTTCGTCCCTAGATGGTGTTGCTCGTGGTGCTGGGTAGGTAGATCAGGACAATAGATGGCGTGGTTCGTAGTGCTGGGTAGGTAGATCATGACAATTGATGGCGTGGTTCGTAGCAACTGGGATGAATGCACTACGTCTGACAAGTTAGCGTTTGAAGCATTGGACAGGACCTTGCATGACATACGAGAAAATGACCAGCTCATGGGTGGCATTACAATGGTCATTGCTGGAGACTTTCGCCAGACCCTACCTGTCATTCCTCGAAGCACTCCAGCTGATGAACTGAATGTGTGCCTCAAGGCATCATACCTATGGAGACGTGTTCAGTCACTCACCCTATCCACAAACATGAGAGTACATCTACAAGGAGCTCAGGATGCTGGACGGTTTGCATACCTTCTACTACAGATTGGGAATGGAAGTTTCCCTGTTGATTCAGAAGGACAAATAATCATTCCTCAAGGATGTGGAAATGTTGTAAAATCGTTTCCAGAAGAAGGGATAGCCAACCCCCTGTTGCAGTATGTGAGTCGACCCTTGTCTGGGAGCCTGAACTCACTAATGGCTGCTATGTCGATGTTATATCTAGCAAGCTCTTTTTACCACAAGAGCGGTTCTTCTTTCAGGTCCCTCATTTGTGCGAGGATCCATACAGTGATCATGATAGGTTGTATAGTTTGTTTTTATTTTGATTTGTGATCATGATTGTGTTTTCGACAGCATAAGGATGACCTTACTGGGTGCGGTTGCCCAGTGAGGTTGGTTCTTTAGGCAGGCTATGTTTAGGGCACTTCTTCTCGCCCCCTCCCCATGTGGGGTGAGCAGAGTGGCTCCTCGAAAGGGCTGCTCAGTCGCACAAACAGGACCGGATTTACATTGCTGCCTAAATCCCAGTGCATAAACGACCATCTTATCAATGCCGCCCATGTGCAGAGTTGTGACTAGACTCCCAGCAGTCATCTGTGCCTGTCTCCGTCGCCGCTTGTGCGTCGCCATAGGACTTTTGGGGGTATAGGGGTTTGGATGATGATGATGAGGATGATAAGTATGAGGAGCTGGATGATGGCTGCCAATGAGTCGATTTATGTGGTGAGGCAGGAGCACAGGCTGCAACCACACATCTTGGCTTTACCCTTTCCTGACCCAGTGGTGCATGTTTTGCAACGTTTGGGGAGAGGGAGAGTTGTCATGGACTGCCGATAGCAGGATGAGAGGGTGAGAAGGAGAGAGAGAGAGAGAGAGAGAGAGAGAGAGAGAGAGAGAGAGTATCATATTATTAAGGATGTAAGAAATCAATATATTAATGAATATGAAAAAAAATAGCTGTCATACTCTGACACTGCTAGAGTTAACAACCGGACCCTACTTCACCGCCAACTCATCACTTGCCAAGCTCCTCCGTCACTCCCAAAGAATCCCCCCCCCCCCCCACATGGCTCTGCGTCATCTATGGGTAAACTTAACGACTGCTTGTGACTGATAACTCGACGAGTCTCTAGTTCACGGAAGAAGAGGATGATCCGGCTATTTTTGGATCATGTACAATCAATATGAGAGCCTTACCACAAGGCAGAGCCCTTCGGCATTTGTTTTCACCAAATTTCACGACACGACTTTTGTCTTTCATTGTACACTACTACTATTACTCTGCTGTCATTCAGAATTGAGAATGATGATCATCCGGCTGTGATAAAATGATATGAGTTATTAAGGTGACCAAAGAGGTCGATACGGGACCAGCAGAGTCGTTCACAGATGTTGCATGTGTGGAGGGCTACAACTAGTGCAGGAGGGGCGGTGGCAGCGTCTTTCCGGCGTTGGTGCTTGTCTGCCTCAGTTGGCAGTCAGTCTAGCTCGAAAGTATTGACACATTCTCGTGTGGTGCTCCTCCAAGCATTACGGTGTGGAATAATCATCTCCCAGGTGAGGGGGTCAATTTGGCACTTTTTCAGGTTTGTGTTAAGACTTTCCATAAACTTTTCCAGTTGCCCGCCAGCGTTACGTTTACTATTCATTAGGTGACTGTAAAGTAGCTGGTTTGGCAGTCTACTGTCGTCCATGCCGGTAACAAGGCCAGTCCAACGTAGTTGTTCATGGATAATGGTAGCCTCGATGCTCCTACAGTTGGTGTCCACAAGAATACTGGATTTGTTCTCTTGTCTTCCCAGCAAACTTGGACGATGGAACGTGGACTACGTTGGTGAAAATTTTCAAGTGCCTTGCTGTGCCTCCTGTATGTGACCCATGTCTCGCTGCCATATAGCAGGATGGGGAGGACCCCTGCTCGATATACTGTACGTGCAACTTTGTAGATAATTTCAGCTCCCTAAAGCTGAAGACATGGGTACGGAGTCTGCCAAAGGCTCGAGATGCACATCTGATCCAACAGGTGGAAGCCGAAATACTTAAAATGGGTAACATTAGAGATGGTAATACCGTTAAGATGGATGGATGGTGGAGGTGTAGCTGATCCAAGGGCAGGTTGAAAAAGAATGTGTTTTATGTACATTCACCTCAAGTCCGAAGTTTGCATAAGTATCTGCGTAAGTGTTCAGGATGTCCTGTAGGTCGCATTCAGTGTGAGCGACAAGAGTGAGGTCGTCTGCATACTGAAGTTCAGCAGCTGCAGACACCTTTGTTCCAGCCTGGAGTCGTCTTATGTTGAAAAGACCCTTCATCCGGTACTGGATGTCCACTCTGCCGGCTAAATTGACACTGGCATGGAAAAAAATGGAAAAGAGAGTTGGTGCCAATACACATCTTTGTTTTACACCTGTTTGAATGGGGAAGAACTTAGACTGGGTGCTATTGAATTCCCCTTAGTGAGAGAGCTAAAGAAATTTCGTCCTTCGGAACTCCTAATGGGTTATATCAATATAATGTTGCACCATTTGTTATGAAAATGCCCTTCTCATCTTTCAGCGCCTGGTGAACATTGTCACTACGGAATTAAAGGAGTTGATGGATATCTGGATGATTTAGTGGTATATAGTGACTCTTGGGACCAACACCTTTCTAGACTGTGAGCACTTACTTTTTTGTAGGCTGGTCGAGGCAAGGCTGACAGTAAATCTGGGGAAAAGCGAGTGTGGCCATGCAAAGATTACCTACTTGGGACATGTGAATGGGCAGGGACAGGTTTCCCGGATAGCTGCAGAGGTGGAAGCAGTCCAAAGTTTTCGCGTCCCAACTAATCCGGAAGGCTGTCATGAGGTTTCTTGGCATGGCAGGTTTTTACAGATTTTGCCCTAATTTTTCAGAAGTTGCCACTCACCTGACAGACCTGGTTAGTTACAAGAAGCCCTTCCACTGGTCACCTGAGTGTCAAGCTGCCATCAACGCATCTGCAGTCTCCTGTCCTCTACTCCAGTACTACAAGATCTTGACTTCAGTAAACCTTTCGTCCTCCAAGTGGACGCTAGTGATGTGGAAGCAGGAACTGTTCTTTTACAGATAGGAAAGGACACGGTTCTGTACCCAGTGTGCTACATGACTACAAAGTTGAAACAACACAAAATAATATAGCAGCATAGAAAAAGAAGCACTTTCATTAATTCTGGTGCTTGAAAATTTCAGTGTCTATACAACTGGCCCGAACCAACCAGTGACAGTATTTAATGACCACAACCCATTGCAATTTGTGAATAAAATGAAACAAAACCAAAGATTGAGGAGATGGGCCTTAACACTTCAGTAGACACCTGAGATACTTCTAGTTTCAATGAAAGCCTTTTCGTTTCATCATACAAAGCGTATGGGGGGAGGTGTTACGACTGTCAGTAACTTAAATTCATATGTATATTTTGTAATTTGTATTTTGTGTTTTGGGGAATGAAGTACTTTTTACTATTGTCATTTGTGTACTGAATGTATATCCATTTATCAATGCAATAAAATAACAAGTCATAATGTTTTCTGGTAGATGTCGCCATCTATTGGTTAAGTATAATGGTGCAGTGAATACTGTTTTATTCCCCATATTGGATGACTTGAGGATTTTATTAGTGCTTCGACTCATTCATTCGAGGTTTGGTGTTGGGTTAACCACCCAAGAGCAGTCAGTCAGATTGAGGGCAGTATGGTTGTTGGCTGTGGGCCTATCCTCCTTCTCCACCATAGTAACGAGTACTGTGTGAACTGTCTTCACTAATAAGTGTTCCTGCTCCGGTTAGGTTCAATACTGTATATTGTAATTGATTTAATTGTAGGTGTAATAGTGTTGTTTTGTCAATGACTAAATTCTCGAACTGAGTAAACTTCTTATTTAGTTATTTTATCATTGTTTCTTGTATGCATTGTAAATGTTTATATTTATTATCTAAGATATCTTACTTGTTGGTTTTGCTTCACCGATATTTGATATTAACCAGTCTCTGAAAACGTTCCATGGTAGTCGAGTACCAAATAGAAGGAAGAGTTGATTGATTGATTGATACGTTTATTGAGATACAAAAAACATTAATACATTTAAAAGGGATGAAGTGACATAAGTCATCCCCACCCCAGTCCAGGAATGTCCCTCTCAGGACTCACATAAATCCCTAATATTTCATATAATCAGTTATAGTACATAGTTATATTATAGATGCAAAATTTCTATATTTCTTTAATATTTCATCTATTTTCCTATTTTTAAGCATCCACTCTATTTGCATGGGGACATTATTTATATAGGCATTTCTATATACATTAAACAATGGACATCCCAGTATATAATGTGGCAGGGTATGGGATCTGGATGTTCTACAAACTCTACATTCTTTATCCTGTTCACTTCTCTCAGCTCCAAGTTCCCAATAATATTTGTATCCTAATCTTAACCTCATATACACTGAATCGTTCCACCTACTCCCATCTTTCCCATTTGTAAATTTTGTGTTCATGAGAACATGATGGTAATGTTTCATTGTTTCACTTTTCTCGTATATTTCATTCCTTTTGAAATTATCTTCTATTGATTGTATTTTCCTTAATTTGCTCCTTAATTGTTTCAAGGTTTTAGTACATATTATGTCGAACTCGGCCTTTTCCGTGGCTCTTTTTGCTATTATATCTACTGCTTCATTAAGATCACTGCCTACATGTGAAGGGACCCATACAAATTGAACATTATGGCCATTTTTCCTTAATGTATTTACTAATTTTCTACATGAACCAATAATGTGTTCAAAGACTGGACTCCCACTATTCAAAGAATCCAAACCTACCCTACTATCAACAAAAAAATATGCATCTTTATACCTCTTTACAACATTTTCCAATCCTACTAACATTGCATATAACTCAGCTTGTGTTGATGATATAAAACTGCTCAACCGAAGTCCAATTTTGATGTCATCATTTCCTTGTTCTGTGTACTGTCTTATAAGGATCCCGCACCCTGCCCTGCCACTTGATATAACTGAACCGTCACAATATACATGCAATGTGTTTATTTTAGGCAAATTACTAATGTTATTCCCATATAAAGCCCTTAACTGTCCTGGTTCATGTAATGATTTCTTCATTGTGAGAGGCACTATGTCTAACTCTACTTCTCGTTCTTCCCAGGGTGGATTCTTACAACTCTTCTGAACAGCTGTACACCAGTCTGCCAGATTACATTTTTTAATAATATTTACTAATCCATTCATGTATCCTCTCTTGCCTTGCCTGCAGAAGGTCCTTTTATCTTTTAAACCATCATTTACATCTTGTACAAATTTACCCCCACTGTTCCTTCTCATTAATCGAACTGCTGCAACTGTATTAATTTCATTGACCCTCTGTGAAATGCTCTGTAACCCTAGTTCCATTTTCATTATCTCAATCATTGCATTCTTTTGACACCCTAAAATTATTCTCATTGCTTCATTTTGCATGATCTCAAGCTTCCGTAGCCTTCCTTCACCAGTACAAGAGAGGACAGGTGCTGCATAGTCAAAAGTGATCTGATGGTAGAAATATACATCATTCTCAGTATGGGTACCCCAGCACCTTTACCACAACATGCTAGAGCCTTCAAGGGCTGTAATCTTGCTCTACATTGAGTGAGGACATGATATATTTCTGCCTCTTTACTTTCACAAGTAAAGCCAATATACATTCTCTAGCGTATTGCCAGGGATACCCAAAGAACGTTCTATACTACTGAGGGTATACACAAACACTTGTTGTCTTAAAAGTAGGTTCTATTCTCGTACGGGAGATATGTACACAGTAGGACGCAGAAGCCCGTGGTCACGCCACGAGGACTCTGTCTTCTCTCTCTATCTATCTATGTATTACTACGCGCTGGCCTGTACAGATGCCAGCATTCACAAGCTAAATATATAAAGTATAAATGTGATAATTTATATACATAACATGGTGCACAATAAATGGAATATTACATAGAATTAATACATGTTCTGCAATACTTTACTATACATAATTAATAAGAGTAATATAAGAGTAATATAATAATATACAGCTGAAGGTACTACTTTGTGTCCATATATATCATACACATTCCTAAATATTTACACTTTGACACTTTCTCAACAATTTTTCCAAATTTTTCCATTTAGAAAGCGGATTCAGTTCCTCTTCCTTTACATTCACACTTGGTTTTTTCTTCATTGATAACTAAGCCCATCTTTTGAGAAAGAACATTAAAATTATTCTATGCAATGTGCAAATATTTTACAAAGTTTCCTTGATATAAGATGTCATCTGCATAAATGATGGTTACAACTCCTTTGGGATATTTGTGTGAGGCGATCTTCTTCATAAACACAATAAATAACATTGGACTCAATACTCCCCCTTGGGGAGTGCCTAGTTCAAGTGCTCTTTCCTCAGACAAACATCCCTGAAAATAACATTGGACTCAATACTCCCCCTTGGGGAGTGCCTAGTTCAAGTGCTCTTTCCTCAGACAAACATCCCTGATACCATACACAGATTCTCCTTCCATGCAAGTAGTCATCTATCCAGTGTAACAACTTTCCTGATACCCCTAGAGCAGCCAGTTCATTCATAACTACTTCACTGTGAGCTTTATCAAATGCTCCTTGTAAATCCACAAAAACTCTACATCTGTCTGCATCATTTGATAAACATTTTATAACACAGTCTGAAGTACATTTCCCTTCCAAAAAACCAAATAAATTGCAAGATAGATTTTCCCCCACAATATATACAAGCCTATTTAATAATACTCTCTCCATCATCTTGGAAAAACAGGATGTTAAAGACACTGGCCTGTATCCACCAGTTGCCTTAGGGACAGGAATAATTATCGCTTTCTTCCATTCTGTTGGTAATCTACCCTCTGTATAGCTCATGTTGAATAAATCTAAGAATGGACTATTTTCCATACCAACTCAGCAGTTCAAAATTTCATAAGTCACACCATCTTCGCCTGGTGCTGTAGATTTTCCTTTTTTAACGGCATTTAATAACTCATCTTGAGTAATATCTACACATGTTACATCACAAATATTTAGAGCTGATAAATAAATCTTCTTCTTTCATTTTGCCACTCATCTAATGCTTCTATTGTCCTGTTAGGCAGGGAGGCAACACTAGCTGCATTAGCCCATTTGTCAACCAGTTTATTAGCTTCTTCCTCTGGATGAGGATGACTAATAAAATTACTCCTTTTTCCTCTAATTTTGTTAATATCCTGCCATATTTCTTTGAGATTTTTACTCTCCCCAATGTGCTGTGCAAAGTCTTGCCAATATTTCTCCCTTGCCTCCTTCCTAGCCTGCCCACATATTTTGGTTATATCCATGAAGATTTCCCTATCTTCTTCTCTTCTACCATTCTTTACCCAATCTTTATGTGCTGCCCTTAACATTTGTGTTCATCCCTTCAACATTTTGTCATTGGTATAGCAGTGCATCCTAGCCCCATATGTCTTATCATTTATCTTTTTCTGTGTTGACTTAATTAAATATCTTTCTATCTCCCCAACTAAGTCATTATAAAAGCTATCCATACAGACTGGTGTATAATTTCTGTACCATTTCTCTATATTTTGGGTAAACACTTCTGTGTCATCCTTGTTTAGTTTCAATCTCTTCCTCTTATATCTCGCCTGTCTCTTCCCTAATGGTAATTGAACATACACAACAAAATGGTCACTGACTCGCTCCCTTATTATCTCACATTCTCCCTGGACTCCCTGACTGCTTATCATGCAAGCATAGTCTAACCTTCCTCCTTTAATATGAGTCACTTCCTTATTTCCTAACAAGTAAGCATCTGGGTGATCTTGTAAAAATTGCCAAAATTTTAAACCATTACTAATAATTCTCCCCATTGTTTCGAGTCTTGGATGTCGAGCATTAAAATCTCCTACAGCCAAAGTTGAGTCCAAAAACATGCAATCTGGTAAGAAGTTGAGGTCAAAACAGCCTCCAGAAATATACAAATTTGCTATGTTCCTTCAAATATAACTTTATACAGACACTTTCTATTCCTTGTACTCTACTCGGGCTTCCAACTAGTTCTGCTGGTATGGAATTCTTAATGAATGTTGAGACCCCTCTTATACCTTCACCCGAATAGAGATGAAATCCCTTATATCCAGACAGTTTAAGCAGGTCGCCTTTCCTGTCCCCAGTCTCTTGAAGGGTAATTATGTCAATATTATTTTTAAGGGTAAAGTAGCGTAAATCTGTCACTCTATTTCGTAGACCATTAACATTCCAGGACATTATCTTATGGCTAGCTAGATCCATGATTAATATTTACACATTTTATATCCTTTCCAATCAGATTCTTTAAGAAGGCCCAATCTTCCTGCACAGATTCCCATTTCTTCAAAAGTTTTTCTTTATCAGCATCTTTACACTTTACCCACACATTTTTAAAACTTTCATTTGTTGCTCCCTGCACTACACAATCCTTTATTTTCCTCTCCTTCCCTTTAATACTTATTTTAAGCACTGAATTTTTCAAAAGCTTGAGCTCTTCACTTTCCTCTTTCCCTTCTAATTCTACATTATTCACAGCTTTGTTTTCCCTTTTTTTATTTATCACTGTATCAAGTCTTTTCTCTATCACTTCTATTTTCTGACCTAACTTTTGCAAAAGCTGAAACATCTTAAGCACCTCTTTTCCCAGAATTTCTTACACAGTTTTATCACTAACCTGGAGGGCTGCACCACTACTCTCACTTGCTACTTGTTTATTACTCTGTTTGTTCCTGGCATCAACAACTCTTCCGGCCGCAAGCGCAGTCCTTATCCTTCTTGAATCTTCATGCCAGGCATTCTCAGGGATCACTGTCTCCACTGTCTGTGTGTTCTCCAGCTGTCTTGTCACTGTCAAACCACAGCGTACTTCTTCAGTGTTCTCTGAATAATTCCTTTGTTGGTCACTTCTCATACGTGTCCTCATCTCGCATGCAATTGAACTAGCATTGTGAGTTTTACCACAATTACAACAACAAGGCTTTACTTTTTCTCCTGCTTTGATCTTGTCCTTACAGTTGCTAGATTCGTGCCTCTTCCCACAGAATCTATAACGTGGGTCCAGTTGACAGCTCCAGGCCTTATGTCCCCATCTGCAACACTTGAGACACATTATTGGTCCCTCCACATATAGTGCCACCACCCTGCTCCTGTGATGAACACTTTCTCTGGAACCTTTCCTCTCATTAGAGCAATAACCTGGCTTCTCTCTTCGCCCCTTATTAAATGCCTCTTGACCAAAACAAATCTTTCGTCATCCAATAAGTATTCTGGATCTAGTATTACAGGATACCTGAAGATTATAACCTTTGTAAGTAGTATGTCGCTCTCCTCTGGCAAAACCATCAGTAATCCCTTGTACCCAACAGTTGTCAACATTTCCACAGCCTCCATGGTCCCCACTGTAAGATAAGGCTTGTGTGTGCCTTCTTTCAAAAGAGGCTCAAAGCTGCGATGCTCCCGTCCTAGTTGTACTGCCCATTTTAATTTTTCAAGGAAGGTCATCGGGCATGACTGTGGAAAAATTTATCTCTTCCTGACACGACCAGCATTACCCTGTGTGTGTTCTTGTCTGCTTCCTTTAAATTCCATACTTTGCTCTGTTCTTGATCCACCATTCTCCACTATTTCCTTTCTGTTATTTCCATTATTATTACCACCCACACACTTTTTTGTCCTAGATTTTTTTGTCTCTTCTCCTCTCTCACTTCTCCGCTTTCACTGTCCTCTTGCCAGCTTGTCTCCCTCATCCTTTTAGAAATTTCTTTCTTTTTCACTATCTCTTGTTGTAGCTGTATTTTCTCACTTTCGAACTTCCCTTGTGCTTCATCACTCGTATTAGACTCATCACTACTCAACTCAAGGTCTTCAAGAACTTCGTCCAATACTATCTTTTCTTTACTCTTCCATGTAGAGTTCTTAAGCGATAATTCACTTTCCATGGGGCAATGTTGACATCCCACAACACCCAGCCAGGCGTGATGGGCCCCCGAGCAGTTATTTTCGTGTGGTAAACAGTAAGTTCCCAACACCAAAGTTGCTTGACGATACTTATCTTATCCTCAGGTCCTTATACACAAGTAAGTAAGTCTATATATCCTTCAGATAATGTAATAGGCTCGAAAACATCCCAAATTTGGGAGCGAGCACTCACAGCTGAGTTTACCAGTGCCCGCTACCCAACCGAGCAGGAGCGTAGTCTTTGCTCGAATGGGGGGAAGGTAGAGGTCCTTAGGGCGAGACACTGTTCCAGGACAGAGGATGAGAGTGAACCTTTATTGTATTAGTCTCGAATACTAATGAAGGAAGAGTTAATGCAACGCAAGATATGACACTTTAAGATTGTTTCTACTATAGAACTACTTCTCTTGCAAATGTGAACAGTTGCGAATAAGTCACCCTATATGAATATATTTGAAATACTCTGTAGTGTTCAGTCCCATGATTCCCTGACCACTGGGGACTCAAACACACCCTTTGTGACCTCTACTTTGTAATCGTTTTGCACTACCGCTCACAGGATGAGCATGGAGTGCGCAATAAACTAGCCACTGTAAGTGACAAAAATAAAAAATAAAATAATCCTCTCTGCGGGTGCCTCTTGCCAACATGGGTGGGGGGGGGGGTGGGGGTGGTCGCCAGCGACGAAACACAAAAGAGGTCTCTCCCCTCGCAAGATCTTGCTTGGTCATACTGCATTCCACATTTCCTAAGATTCAGACGTCAGTGACTATGACAGTAGTGCTTCTATGGAAAATAGTGGCTGGTGTGGCGACACCAATACCGGGGGGGGGGGGGGGGGGGGGGGCTCTACCACCCTTCCCTCTGCCACAGATGCTCAATCTGTGAAACAGCTGGTTTTGAATTTTCCCAAAGACTCCTCCTCAGTCAAAGATGTCGCTGATTGGTTTAGTTGGACGATAAAGTAATAAAAACAACATGGTGTCATCCTTCAATTCCTAAAATGCAGGAACCACAACTAAGTCAGTTGTTTGACTCATGAGGCCTATGAAACCTTTAGTACGATCAGGTTTGACAGGCATTTCAGTTAGCCTGTGTAGGATGCATTGGCAGATGGTAAAGCCAACTCCATAAATGCGGTTTCTCTCTGTAGCAGGCTTATCCTTCCAAAAGGTATAGCCAGACCCCTGTTCTGTTAGTCGACCCTCGTCTGGGAGCTATTTCCATGTTATACCTAGCTAGCTCTTTGCCACAAGGGCAGTTCTTCTTTTAGGACGCTCATTTGTGCCAGTCTCCAGAAGGGTCCTGACATTCCATGCAGCGATCATAATAGGTTGCATAGTTTGTTTTTATTTTGTTCTGTGATTATGATTGTGTTTTCGATCGCATAAGTATGACCTTACTCAGTGCGGTTGCCAGTCAGGTTAGTTCTTTTGGCAGGCTATTTTTAGGACACCTTTTCTGGCCCCTCCCCATGTGGGGTGAGCAGAGTGGGTCCTCGAGAGGGCTGCTCACTCGCATAGGCAGGACAAGATTACACTGCTGCCTAGATCCCATTGCATAAACGACGACCATCTCTATGCCGCCCATGTACTGAGTTGTGACTAGAGACTCCTGGCAATCATCTCTGTCTGGACCTGTCGTCACTAGTCCGTCGCCATAGGATTTTGGGGATATAGGGGTTTTGATGATAAGTATGATGAGCTGGATGATGGCTGCGCATGAGTTGATTTATGTGGAGAAACAGGAGTGCAGGCTGTAACCACACATCTTGGCTTTCCGTTTTCCTGATCCAGTGGTGCAAGTGCTGAAACGACTGGGGAGAGGGTGGGTTGCAATGAACTGCCGATAGCCCAGTTTGTTGGGTTTCGCCTCAGTAGCCTGTCCATCATGCATTGCCTTCATCCGCCAGTGTAGTCGTTAGGTTCCCAGTGTGGTCACCTCTTCCGCCTGTATCGCAGTAGGGGTATTGTTGGAGCTCTGTAAGCATGTCTGTCTGGTGCGGGACTCCACCACAGATTTTTCGTTCGGGGTTTGCTCCCGTAGTCTTCTACCTACCAAGGTTAATCCGCAAGGCAGCGAGGCATGGTTGGTTATGCGGCAGGACGTATCCACATGTCAGTGGACCTATGCGCGTCCCTCTGCGCCCACTGCTGCTCCGAGATCCCCTGCTGGTCTAGCCTGGGCGCACTAAGCACACAGTTACCGTGTGTTGCCACGAGGAGGCACAGCAGGAGTCTTGGTGGTGAAGAGGCTGTGTACTGGCAGGCGAAGACTTGTGCAAGTTGCTTCCCTGTTCACCACGAGGGCTAGCCAGTCATTATCAATAATCTCAAGAGGATTCTCAACCATTTTAGGCTCTGGGACCACCTTGTAACCAGCCTTGTATGGGAAGTTCGTCACTTACACCCATTTTCACCTCACCATTAACAAATCCTGTGCCAAGGTTTACATAATGCAGTTGAATTGTCAGCCCTGCCCCTAACCCTGTCACTCTAGCCTCGTCACCAGAGTATGACTCGGCTGTCCACTCTGCTGATATTTTTAGGATTAGGCTTTGGCTAGCTCCCGTGTCCTTCAGGATCACAATCTTTTCTTCAAGGACCCTCGCCCAATGAAATTGTGCCTTCAGTTATGAATGGTTGAACATTCTCAGCACGCCACTTACCTTCACTGTTTTTGGTACCTCTTGTAGACACATTCTGAGGCTTCCCCAAGCAACAGTTAAGCCTGCCTACTTAAAAAAAAATTGTTCATTGAGATTTGGCTTGACCAATCAATCTACAGGATAAAACACTGGACTGGTGGTCTCCCCTGCCTGCCCACATTGTGGATGACTTTGAGACACAATGCTATTTTGTCCACCTTTACATTTTGACCCTTGTTGTCTTGAATAATTATTATACATATGGTTCCTCTGACCTTTGTCATTAGATTGATGCCTAACCTTATTCAGACTTTGTTTTCGTGATAACTCCTCCCTATACATTTTGTATGCCACAGTTAACTGATCCACCAGCTCATTCTTATTAATCTCATATTTAACATCAGGGTGAACCAAATTTTTAAAATGCTCCAATAACATCATTTGTTTCAAATCTTCCGTAGTCTTGACTCCCAAAGATTTACACCACCTATCAAATTTCATCCTAAACTGCTTTGCTAATTCCAAGTGGGTCTGCTCGGCGGTCTTTTTAAGATCTCTAAATCTCCTTCTATACATTTCAGGAGCCAATTACACAGTTTTTAACTCAGACTTCTTTACAATTTCATAATCTACAAACTCAGTCTTACTCAGACATGTATAAGCTTCTCTCGCTTTACCTCTAAACTTCGTTTGGACAAGAAGAGCCCAACCTTCCATGCCCCAATTCTTTAATGTCGCCACTGTCTCAAACTGAATAAAGAAGTCCTCTGTTTCTGCCTTACCAATTTCTGGTGTTTGACTTATTCTAGCATCTTGATCCCCACTTCTCAGCCTTGCACCTGCTTCTTTGTCAGCCTCAAGTCGTAATCTCTCCGTCTCAATCTGCAACTTTTTCTTTTCAAAATCCATCCTCATCATTCCGTGCTTCATTTCCTCCTTCTCCTTCACACTCACTCTCTTCATTAATTTATTGCACCTATATCTCTAAATTCTTTCACCAAATCTTCTTGCATTTCACCTTTACTACCTGCCTTCACAATAAATGCATAAGTACAAGTAATTTTACCAAGTTCCTTCTTAGTACACTGATATAGGTCATGCAACCTTTTGGTTTTCATAAATTCTATCACATTACTCGCCATTTTGCCACAAATAAGTTTTCACAGTAACACAATGAATGACCTAACCTCACAGTAAGTTTATAAAATTTCCACCATTTGTTACATAAATTTTCCAAAACTTCACAGTACACTTTCCACTCACAATAACTTATCACCTCACCTTGTTGCACACTTCTCCACTAACAATGGTACAAATCACCTTACCCCACAGTACACCACAATGCACCTCTCCACTCACAATGGCACAATTTGTCTTACCTCCCAGTACGCCACAATGTGCCTCTCCACCCTCCAGCTTCCTTGACAAATTTATCAGGAGAATCCTGAAATAACAGCCTTGGTTAAAAGTGGAATATGTAGACTTGGTATTATTATCATTTCGGTCATCCGGCGATTTTTAGGATTTTAAGTTTTGAAATCAGTAGTTTAGATAATTCTACGACACTTTTCTTATATACCATTTCTTCCGCTCATGATTAGTTTCAGAGAAAACAGCAATAAATTTTGGGAAAATCATCGTATTTTTTCTAAGTTCTTGTTGATGTTAACACCGTCCCGAAGAGCTCCTATGTGTTTGTGTTGGTAAGTGTGCTGTATTCCGCATGCGCTAGAGTCTGGCGCATGTGCAGTTGTTCTTTGGAAGAACCTGACACATGTGCAGTTGTTCTTTGGACGTTAATTGGTGGGTATGATTTTGGATCAATCAATCACAGCTTGAATTTGATTTTAGTTCCAAGATGGCTTCATTATGCAATAGCTGTGACGTTAATTATTTCCAAACCATCGCAAGATTTCATGTAGAATATTGCGGTGAGGACGGTGAGGGATTGCCAATGAGGTTCCTTGGGCGAACTGTAACCAGCCCGGCAGCTATAAAGCTGACAAAACACCTTTGGTACTGTGGAAGGAGAATTACTGCGACTTGTGGATGGCGAGGAGGAGAAACCTCATGACCCCAACTCCGAGTCGTCTGAGTCTAGTTAAGGTAAGCACACAGGTACAAAGGTTAGGTTTAGGGGTAGGTTAGGTTGGGTTGGGTTGGGTTGTGTTGGATTTGGTTGGTTGGTTTTTTATTATTCTGTCCTTCATTTATCGCAATTTACTAATTTTTGTGATTTTCCCCCCACCCAAAATCCCTGCTTCGCACTGGGGATTCCCCCATTATCGTTGGATAAGGGGGATACCTCAAAAAAATAGTGATTAGCGGTTGAAATGAAGATCAGATTCGTTCAAAAACACATAAAAACCCATCGGAAAAACATAATTTCAACTTCCAGCAATTAAGAAAAAAATACGACGAGTTTCCCCCCAAAATAGAAGGCGTTTTTCTCTGAAAGTAATCGTGAGCGGAAGAAATGCCAGACAAGAAAAGTGTCTTATAATTGTATAAACTATCGATTAAAAAACTTAAAATCCTAAAAATCGCTGGATGACCGAAACGATAATTTTACCGTAGACTCTATGATTACATACCATAGGCCAGTGGTCCCAACCATTTGTAGGCTCTGAGCCACATTTACCATTGTAAATATAGTGGCGGGCGCCAAAACTTTGGATCTACATTAAAGAAAAAAAATCTCATATATATTGTATAGTTATTTGTAGTTTTACACGTCTAACTGTTACCAGTTGCATACTTTTTACATTTACTCTTGGACAGGACGTGTGTATTTACTCCAGTAAGAAGGTTGGCTCTCTCTGGGCCCGGTCTGGGGTAAATACGCATGTCTTGTAAGTACACGGCAGTTGTATCAAGTTATTACATATTATCATTAATGTCACTCTCACGAAGAATCCCAAATAATTCAAAATTTTCTAATGAAACCTTGTAGGCTCCATAATATGGTTCCGCAGTTGCTATAACGCCCGCGAACTACAGGATGGGTACCACTCCCATAGACCGACCATCATCTGAAAGCTGGCGTAACTTTGAAAATACTTTTACAGTGCTTTGAAGGAATAAAAAATCACTGGCAACAATGAACAAATTATATTAAAGAAAAAGGAATACAATGACAGCTCAAATTACAAGTTAAAACTTGGGTAATATTGCAATAAACAGCAACCACAGAATTCCGGAAATTCACTACACTCAAACCATAGAACTATTTTTTCTATGATAATTTTCTTATATTACATTAGGTTAGGTTAGGTTAGGTTAGGTTAACTTAGGTAACACTTTTTTTTATCAGATTTCTTGTTTGCTGTAAACTGCAATTTTACTCAAACTTGGCAGCAGCCACCCAGCACAAAGCACATAACTCGACTTCAATTTCTCTCAAATACTTATCCTCTCAATAATTATGTCTCTCTTTCACAAAATAATAAACCTCAAACACAACTCCATCATAATAATACACAATTGGATCCTGACACTGCAATTTTACAGTTATACAAATCAAAATTTCCCCAAGGACACCATTTACAATGTTTACACAGAGACACCCCCGCGAGAAAGAGCACTCAATGATGGCCGCTACCAGCGCCATCTACCATTTCTTATTTCTCTTATATTCTATTTTCGTATAGATTTGTTAAAGCTGTTGATTAAATTCATGCTCTATGATTTACTAAAATATTTAAAACATTACAACAATATGAATAATCATCCTAAAGTACATAATTATAAATGTAAATAAATATTTTATTCGAAAGAATCTGATGAACTTGTAGCGTAGTGTATGTGGCCAGTTGTCAAATTTCTCATTGTTAAGCTCACATACATACGTACATGTAAGAGATCTCGCACTAAGGTTGGAGGTGAGGAATGAAACTCACAATGGCGTTTTCTGTATATATATATATATATATATATATATATATATATATATATATATATATATATATATATATATATATATATATAAGTGACCGGTCGGAATTTACTGGACTTTAATTTCTCACTTGACTTGGGGTTTATTAAAAATTAATAGATGGTAATGGCAGTGGAAGCGCCCCTTTGAGAAAAATCCCGAACCAGCGCAAGAACACTTAAATCTACTAAACAAAATGAATTGTCCGTGACCCGTGGAAGGATAGCGTCTGTGACTGGGATGAATGAGACACTGTAAAATTTAGACACTTATATTCCCTCCAACGCTACAAACACAATCAAATAATGGTACACCAGTGTGCGCACCTCTTTACTTGAACTTAAAACACTACTCTGGGAAATAAAAGTTATACATGATATAGAAATTATTAGAAACTCAGGCAACAATAAATTTGAAGTATTAGGAAATGTTGCTTGCACACATGAAACAGGCCTTAAGGGCTTTCACAAAATAATATCAGTCACTTAGGAAATGGTAATAAAAAATAAGAAATTAAACACTCTACAATGAATAGGCCTTAAGGGCTTTCAACAAAATTATATCACCCCAACAGATGCACTCTTCCTAACCTAACTTAAACACTACTCTGGGGAACAAAGGTTATACCTGAGATCAGAATTATGGAGAAAATTTAGATGCATTAAAAGAATCAAATCCCAGTATCACTCTGGTTCCACTTAATGACACAAACATTCAAAAAACACTACTATCAAGAAATATTAAACTACAGACGTCAAGATAATATCAGTCTGAGAAATGGTATTAACTACACCCGTAATAGGGGAGATAAAATGTTCCTCTAGGTATCTCCTAGAGTCCTAGACTCACGGTCTCAGTGTGTGACCATTAATTTACTCAGATAGCCTCAGTGTACTCCCAGTGCGTCCATGGGCAGGAAGAGAGAACGCCAGCAGGTGTCTATGGCCAGTAGGTAACACTTCTAGCTGACCGAGGACACGTGGTGTTGTGCACCCGAGTGGTAAGAACTGATCACCCACTGCTGATTCTGGTCCCGTGTCGTTTTAGTTGTCGGGAGCACTCGTTCACTCAAGAGATCCTTTGCTACCCCGCTAAACAGTGACAGGCCTACACTGATAGGTCCAATGGCGACAATCGCCACCCTCAATCATCAACGGCAGTCTCAAACGGCAGTCAATCTCTCGCAGTCAACTCCAGTCAAGTGGGTTCTGACGGAAACCCTGAAATGAACTCACTGTTAGCTCTAGTTAACTTTACCACTGCCCTATCTAACCCTGTCTGAGATTGAATGAGACTTACTTTTTATACTGCAATAGCGCAGCACAGGTGACTAGGCCACGTGAATATTTCTGTGACGGACGCGCAGGGGACGTCTTGTATGTTTGACTTCTCCCCGCGACTGAGAGAGAGCCAGCGTCGCGTCCTCTCAAGGCGTTAGCTTAGGCCTACGTGACATATTTTCCGCCTAACTAATAACTCCTTGGGACACCCGTAACATTATTCAGACTGATTAACGATCTATAATAATTTCAAATTCAATAATAGTCCCTTACTTCATGAATCGCATCATTATTAATTCGGTAAATTACATTTTATATCATATAGGCCTAGTTCCACCATCTCTCGCTATGAGCAGGAAGCGCTCTCTCCCCTCAGATGACCTTGAACGCTCAGTATCGCTAATGGCGGGGCATTTGAAATTACTCTGAAATTTCTGAATATTACAATCGACCCCCCCAAAAAAAAGACAGCACTGTCCTCATGTGCTGAGAAAACCATACATACGACCCCCCTAAAAATTTGTTCTAAGGACTGCATCTCACCCCTTTAACGTGCTAAATGCAGCATTTGTCTTCTCTTCTCTCCTTTTCTCTCCCGCTAACACTCGACCCCCCTAAAAGAAAACAGCACTGCCCTCATGTGCTGAGAGAACATACATACGACCCCCCTAAAATTTTGTTCTAAGAAATTGCATCTTACCCCTTTTGCTAAACGCAGCATTCCCGTCTTCTCTTCTCTCCTTTTCTCTCCCGCTAACACTCGACCCCCCTAAAAGAAAAACAGCACTGCCCTCATGTGCTGAGAGAACAACTTAGAACCCACCTTCAACTCTGTACTATTCCACTCCCAGCTAGCAACTCCATTTCTTCAACTCAAAACCAACCAGAACATCACGCTCCCCTTTTGCCTGGCCCTTAACTAAGAGAACCAGTGTCAAAACAATACACAGTCCAAAACAAACATTCTCTCCTTTGGCCTGGCCCTTGAACTAAGAGGAACCAGTGTCAAAACAATACACAGTCCAAAACAAACATGCTCTCTTTTTGCCTGGCCCTTGAACTAAGAGGAACCAGTGTCAAAACAATACACAGTCCAAAACAAACATGCTCTCCTTTTGCCTGGCCCTTGAACTAAGAGGAACCAGTGTCAAAACAATACATAGTCCAAAACAAACATGCTCTCCTTTTGCCTGGCCCTTGAACTAAGAGGAACCAGTGTCAAAACAATACACAGTCCAAAACAAACATGCTCTCCTTTTGCCTGGCCCTTGAACTAAGAGGAACCAGTGTCAAAACAATACACAGTCCAAAACAAACATGCTCTCCTTTTGCCTGGCCCTTGAGCTAAGAGGAACCAGTGTCAAAAAAAGTACTCAGTCCACGTCTCCGAACCTCATGCCGGCAGACCAACCCTCTGACAATGTACCAGTCCATATTAGTGAGGCCCTGGACATTACAACCGTACTCTCAATCCCGCTCATGACAGCAACTCACTCCCGCTCATGACAGCAACTCAGTCCCTCTCATGACAGCAACCACTACTCAACGCACATCTCTGACCTAACCATCTCTCCAATCCCCCCTGACCTACTCACAACTTCTCCAACTCACCCTCGACAACCTGCCCCTTCTCATTACCCTGCAACCTAAACTGTCATTTGTCGGCTTCGTCTTTCAGTTGCAGGCTCGATCGACCTCTCTGAACTACTTCTCTTCATCTTGCTCATCTGGAGTGGGGGCTCCTCGTCTTCCTCCTCAGATTCATCCATCGCCTTAGGGTTGGAGCAGCCTTCAAGTTGCTCCGGTTTTCCACTCTCGCTTCCAGGTCTTCTTCCCCACTGGGCTCAATGCGATATAAACCAGGCCTTGAATTTAGGACCTCAACAATGTGCCATCTCGTATCAAACCAATGGTTTTGCAGCTTACACCGGCCTATTTTTACATTGTTCCTCAGCAAAACCTCCTGGCCCACTTCCCAGCTACTGTCGTGGGCTTTCTCTTCTCTTTTTCTTCTATTTATTTCCTTACGTCTCCGAACATTGATCTTCACTGCTTCCTGCAATCTTCGTTGCCGGTCTCTAATCACCATCACCCACTCATCTACCGGCTCTGGGTCTACTTCCGGCCTAAGGTCAAACGGCAGGTTTGGTTCTCTCCCGTAAAACAACAGGAATGGGGAAAACCCTGTCGTGGCATGCGGAGTCGCGTTATATTGTGACACCACTGCCTGCAGATGCTCTGGCCACCTATTCTTTTCCTCTGCCTCGAGGGTGGCCAGCAGACCGTGCAGGGTTCGATTGAACCGTTCCACCATACCATTTCCCTGTGGGTGATATGCTGACGTCCTTATTTTCTTCACCCCAAAGGTGGCACAAGTTTGTCGGACCAATGCACTGCCAAAATTCCTTCCCTGATCGGTCAACAGTTGCTCAGGTGCACCCACTGCCAGGAAGATCCGATTCACCAGGATCTTTGCAATCTTCGAGGCTTTCTGGTCTTTGGTGGGAAAGGCCCAAGTGTAACGACTGTATATGTCAACCATTATCAGGACATTCTCCAATCCTTGCCGCTTGTCCAGCAAGGTGAAATCTGCGGCCAGTGTCTCTAATGGTTTGGCAGCTTCAATCGTCCCTAAATGCAGTTGGGGTTTCGGCACTTCATCTTTTGCTACTCCACACCTCTCGCAGCTGGCTATGTAGTCTCGCACTGTTTCTCCCATGCCTGACCAGAAACCTCGCTCCTGCACCAGCGACAGGGTGCGATCTCGCCCCTGATGGCCAAACTCGTCGTGGCAGGCTCTAGTCAAAGCCTCCTGCAAGTTTGGAGTTAACACTGCCACCTCCCTCCATAGATTCTTCCCTTCGGGTCTTCTATGCCAGACAACATCTTCTCTTGCGATCAGGGATTTCCTAGCTCGGTACATCTTGCCGAAATCATCATTTTGGAGCTCTACCTGTACCTCATCCTCCGGCAGCTCTCCCACCAACCATCTTTGCAGTTTTGTCATATAGTCCATGCCTTCTTGCTCCTTACGCAGCCCATCCATCGTCCACAGTTCCTTCCTTCCTGCCCCGTTCTCCTCTAGTACATGCATCGCTGTATACTCTTCTTCACTATCTTCCTCCTGTTCCGCCGGGATTCTAGATAGAGTATCCGCCACAATGTTGTTCTTCCCCGGCTTGTACTCTATAGTAAAGTTAAACTGCTCGAGATCCGCATTCCACCTACTTTCCACGGCACCTAGTTTAGCCTTCTCGCGGTGACTGAGTGGGTTGTTATCTGTATAGACTGTGAAATGTTTCCCTGCCAAATAATCCCTGAATTTATCCACTACTGCCCATTTGAGTGCTAACATCTCTAACTTACGAGAACTATAGTTGTTCATGTTACGTTCTGATTTCCTCAGGCCCCGACTCGCATAGCACACCGGATGCAACCTGCCATCCTTCCGCTGGGACAGCACCGCACCTAGCCCACGAAAACTTGCATCTGTTTCTAATATAAACTCCTGAATGAAATCTGGGCAAGCCAACACTGGTGTCTGCGTCACCTTGTCTTTCAGTTTCTCAAAAGCCTGTTGCTGTTCCTCTCTCCATTCACTATCTACCCGATCCTTAGATTTCCCATGCATCAACACATGCAGTGGAGCAGCTATTTGGGCAAACCCTTTAACAAATTTCCTGTAAAATGATGTGAACCCTACAAAAGACCGCACATCTTTCACCGTCTGAGGGACTGGCCAATCTCTTATTGCCCTAATCTTCTCAGGATCAGCTGTGATGCCTTCAGATGACACCTGATATCCTAAAAAACTTACTTTTGAAGCCATTATTACACGCTTTTTAGGTTAAAATCTTAAGTTATTCTCCCTCATCCTGCAAAATAATTCCCTCGATCTGACTATATGTTAATCTATTGTACTTGAAAACACCATTACATCATCAAGGTATACAAGCAACGAGGAGAAAATCTTATCCCCTAAAATCCGCTCCATGTATCTCTGAAAGGTTCCCGGACTATTTGACAATCCCATAGGCAGTCGCCTGTACTCAAAGTGTCCGAAGCTTGTGCTGAAGGCAGTCTTTGGACGGTCTGAAGGTTTTACTTCTATCTGGTGATATCCCGCCCCCAGATCAAACGTTGAGAAAAACTGGGCCCCCGTCAGAGATTCTAGAGTTTCATTTATCCTAGGCAGAGGAAACGCATCGCGTACCGTGACCTTATTTAAGTCACGATAGTCAATGCACAACCTCAGCGTCCCGTCCTTTTTCCTCACTACTACAATGGCGGCAGAGTACGGACTCTCACTATGCTGAATTACTCCCTGATCTAACAGCTGGCTAATGTGCTGCTTCACCTCTGGTACCTGGTTTGGAGGGATCCTCCGATATGGCACCCTAACTGTCCTGTCTGTGGTCACTGGGATCTCATGCTGAACCCCAATAGCCTTTCCTATGGGCTGGCCCTCTCCTTCAAAAATATCACTAAACTCTTCTATTAAACACCTAACTGCACTCTCTTGTTCCTCATTCATTTCCTCCGTGTGCACTTTGACCTCCGTACGGGCATCCGGTTGAACTGTCCTCACATACACCTCTTCACTGGTGTCTTCCTCGACTTCAGTCCCAGAAGCCACTTTCCCAATCCGCCAATTGCCCCTCAAGTTCTTACGACTATCAGACAGATTTGCCACCAACACCTGGGTCATGCCTCTCACCACTCTTACAGCTGTCGGCAACACTATCACACCCTCAGGCATCCAACCTTCATCCTCTATTGTTAGAGGTTCAATCACTACTTCTTTGTTAGCTACCTGGCTTAATGAGGGAACACATACTGACAGCAATCGAGTACTCCGGGGAGGAATGGTTGGTCTTTTCTTCCTCTCTGTCATACAATACCCCAGGCTGATGGCCTCTATTGCACATAACTGCCTAACCTCATGCAAGCAATTTTCCCACTGAGCGGTGCTCCTGGCTTCCCTGCACAAGTGATACATGTGCGGCCAGATCTCCGCAACCATCCCCAACAACCCGACATGAGATTGCCCCTTACCCTGGGTCTCAATCCCTGGACAAACCAACATCCCCACATCAGTGACTTCCACCCCACATACGACCATAGTGACCCGAATACACCCCACACACGGCACTGGAAACCCTGACGCCCCTTTTACCCTTATTCGAGTGGGCTGCAACACCACGCCTGCAGGCTCCAGCTCCAGCACCGAGACCCTAGGACACTCTGCTTTCAGCCTTAAGGTACCTTCTGTTGTGATTAAATTTGTCATGCGAACCACGCTTGACCATGGGTCCGCTCTCTCTTGATTCATCACATCGCCGGTGGAATCTATTGGTGAGGCCAGGAACGGTTGGCGGGTACTGCCTGGCTTTGACCATTTCCCGACCGCCAGTTCCGATTGTTATTTCCAACTCGATACTGGCCATTGGCCAAGTATCCCCTTGGGACACTCTCTCCTGGTCCGGACCTGTTCGTGCAATTGAAACTGAAGTGGCCCTCTTGTCCACACGCATAGCACCTCGGGAGAATCGAGCCTCCAGTCTGCGGCTCGTTCTCTCTTCCTTTAGTCAGCGGTACCTCCCTCAAAGCCTCTCGTTTTTGTTCCGCCTCTCTCAGCCCCGTGATCCACTCGTCTAGACGATGGTGAGGATACTTCTTGATCTCATCCACTAACCACATACGGCTTTGTTCCTCCTTGAGCCCCCGAGCGATTGCATCTCCCAACAGGGCCTTATCATATTTATGATCATGGTGGTTCAACTCATCGTTTAAATCGAGCATAGCATCATAATATTCAAGAAGCGTTTCGTTGCTCCCTTGTTTCCGCTTCATCATCTTCTGAATGGCGTCGTACGTGGCCGTCTGCCCGCCGTATTGCTGCTTCAAATAACAAGTTAAGTCATCTACGGTTTCCCAGTCTCTGTGTGCATTGTATATGTGATCTGCCGCAGGCCCCGCAAGATGCCTTATTATGAATTGGATTCGACTGACTTCGTCTCCGTCTAGCAGCTTGAGGGTTCGGTCAACCTCTCTTAACCACTTTCCTACCTCTATTCCTGGCCTACCGTCGAACTTAGACATGGTCAACCCGGCCCCGAGACTAGTTCCCTCTCTACTATTGTGTCTCCTCATCTCCCACATTGTCTCATCGTGCTGTATTTTATACTGTGTCTTTACCCTATCGAGTGCATTCCCCAACAGAGCTAGGTGTTGTTGGTGTTCCGTCTCTAACTGTTGCAATTGTGTGTGGTACTCCCCCCGGATTTTCCCCTCTAGCTTCCCCATACGTTACACGAACTCTTCTCTCAACTGCACCAACCCCGGGCTGTCTCTCCTTTCCTCCGAGTAACCCCGCACCGTCAACCACAACAAACCCATTCCCACGGCGAACATGAGTAGAGTTGGGGTCACACTCTCTACCGTTTCCATCCACTCCATGATTACGCTCATTATCCCAACCACAGAGCTATCAGTCACGAAGTAAAAATAACTACGCTCTGCTACCATTTGTAACCGGTCGGAATTTACTGGACTTTAATTTCTCACTTGACTTGGGGTTTATTAAAAATTAATAGATGGTAATGGCAGTGGAAGCGCCCCTTTGAGAAAAATCCCGAACCAGCACAAGAACACTTAAATCTACTAAACAAAATGAATTGTCCGTGACCCGTGGAAGGATAGCGTCTGTGACTGGGATGAATGAGACACACTGTAAAATTTAGACACTTATATTCCCTCCAACGCTACAAACATAATCAAATAATGGTACACCAATGTGCGCACCTCTTAACTTGAACTTAAAACACTACTCTGGGAAATAAAAGTTATACATGATTTAGAAATTTTTAGAAACTCAGGCAACAATAAATTTGAAGTATTAGGAAATGTTGCTTGCACACATGAAACAGGCCTTAAGGGCTTTCACAAAATAATATCAGTCACTTAGGAAATGGTAATAAAATATAAGAAATTAAACACTCTACAATGAATAGGCCTTAAGGGCTTTCAACAAAATTATATCACCCCAACAGATGCACTCTTCCTAACCTAGCTTAAACACTACTCTGGGGAACAAAGGTTATACCTGAGATCAGAATTATGGAGAAAATTTAGATGCATTAAAAGAATCAAACCCCAGTATCACTCTGGTTCCACTTAATGACACAAACATTCAAAAAACACTACTATCAAAATTATTTAAGAAATATTAAACTACAGACGTCAAGATAATATCAGTCTGAGAAATGGTATTAACTACACCCGTAATAGGGGAGATAAAATGTTCCTCTAGGTATCTCCTAGAGTCCTAGACTCACAGTCTCAGTGTGTGACCATTAATTTACTCAGATAGCCTCAGTGTACTCCCAGTGCGTCCATGGGCAGGAAGAGAGAACGCCAGCAGGTGTCTATGGCCAGTAGGCAACACTTCTAGCTGACCGAGGACACATGGTGTTGTGCACCCGAGTGGTAAGAACTGATCACCCACTGCTGATGCTGGTCCCGTGTCGTTTTAGTTGTCGGGAGCACTCGTTCACTCAAGAGATCCTTTGCTACCCCTCTAAACAGTGACAGGCCTACACTGATCGGTCCAATGGCGACAATCGCCACCCTCAATCATCAACGGCAGTCTCAAACGGCAGTCAATCTCTCGCAGTCAATCTCTCGCAGTCAACTCCGGTCAACTCCAGTCAAGTGGGTTCTTACGGAAACCCTGAAATGAACTCACTGTTAGCTCTAGTTAACTTTACCACTGCCCTATCTAACCCTGTCTGAGATTGAATGAGACTTACTTGTTATACTGCAATAGCGCAGCACAGGTGACTAGGCCACGTGACTATTTCTGTGACGGACGCGCAGGGGACCTCTTGTATGTTTGACTGCTCCCCGCGACTGAGAGAGAGCCAGCGTCGCGTCCTCTCAAGGCGTTAGCTTAGGCCTACGTGACATATTTTCCGCCTAACTAATAACTCCTTGGGACACCCGTAACATTATTCAGACTGATAAACGATCTATAATAATTTCAAATTCAATAATAGTCCCTTACTTCATGAATCTCATCATTATTAATTCGGTAAATTACATTTAGTATCATATAGTCCTAGTTCCACTATCTCTCGCTATGAGCAGGAAGCGCTCTCTCCCCTCAGATGACCTTGAACGCTCAGTATCGCTAATGGCGGGGCATTTGAAATTACTCTGAAATTTCTGAATATTACATATATATATATATATATATATATATATATATATATATACATATATATATATATTATACGTACAGAACAGTCTGGTCCTGGGAAGTTGCTGCTCGGTAGAGGAGTTGCTGTGGTGGAGCTTCTTTAGAGGAGGTCTTCTCTGTTTAAAGAGCGTGGAGTTGTTTCGTGCTTACGGCTTTTTTACTTTTTACTTTTTTTATTCTTTTTTATTTTCTTGAGATTTGTAGGAATATTACCTATGTGGACCTTAAGCTAAAATGATGGTCCACCCACTACTGGGATAAAGCACCATCATCTTTTTAGTTAACTGCACATCAACTAGCGTGGGGGAGGATGCTCGGTAAGAAACTGTAGGGTTTCCTGAGTGATGGTGGTTAGCATTTTGGCAACCTTCTCTGCTGTGATAGGGGGTTGCATGTTTCTCCTAGCTAATTGTGTTCCAGGGCACTCTATGAGGTAGTGCTACAGTGAGTTTTCTGCTCCACTGTCGCAGGACTTGTACAAGCGCTGCTCTGCTGGTAATTGTACAAGATTTTCCATATGCATGGGTATCCCAGTCTCAGTCCGTGGAAGATGGCTTCTTCCCTTCTTGTTATATCCTTCATGAGTGGTGGTCTCATAATTCGTGACCAGATAGTACCACCTGGCCGATCGTGATACTGGTGTTAATCTTCTATGTTTGTCTATTTTCCACTGGGCAGTTCGTGTTATTGTGGTCTTCTTTATTTTGCTCCTGACTGGGTGGGATGTTCATCTCAATGTTTCGCTGTCCTAACGCAGCCTTAGCAGCAGCATCAGCTCGTTCATTCCCTGGGTTTCCGATATGAATGAGCACCCAGTTAATGATAACTTGCCGATCTTGTAGTTTTAACCCTTGTAGTAGGCCAACAACGGATATTATGAGATGAATGTTGTCGCTAGGGTCTCTGCATTGTAGTGCTTCAATAGCACATCGTGAGTCAGTGTGTATTACAACGCCTTGTTGACTGTTTATGGAAGCGTGTCTTAGGGCTCCAAGTATGGCAGCTAGCTCAACTTGCAAAGTAGAGCATCCATCTGACGTTCTCCAAAGGGACGTGTTACCTCCTTCTATGGTGAAAGCTGCTCCTGCCTTCGTACTGATGGGTTCTACGGAACCGTCTGTGTAATACACTGTACTATTGTGTGGTGTTCGAGCCTTCATGTTTCCCTTTGCTACCTGTCGGAGCTCATGTGCTTACAGTCAGCCTTTCTTGTCCCAGTTTGTAGAATGTTGAAGACTGCTGGCGGGGTCTCCCACAGTGCTGGGGTGTTGTAGTCTGGACTCATTGTTTCAGGTCCTTTGCTGAGGATTGTGTCTTTCAATTCCATCGATTTACAGAGTCAGCTGCGCACAATAGCCATGTTTTCTTGTTAAAGACATCTCTGTTAAGGTTCAGGGCTCGTAAGAGTCCATTCTTGATGTCACTTTCCAGAGCCCTGGAAATCAGTTTTGTTGCAAAGCACGCTGTTAATCGTTCCGTCCTGGTTTGGAGAGATGTGAGACCTGTCTCCATGTGTCAGTTTTAATTTTTTGTCTACATAGGTGCCTTGACAATGACTCTCATTGCGTTATTCTGGGCAACCTACAATTTCTCCCACTACCACTCAGACAGTGTGGTAAGAGCCGGTGTCGCATAGTCTGTTAATGATCGAATGGCGTGTATACTGTATATAGCGTTCTTAGGACTACATTCCCGCATCCACCTTGGGTCCTGTCATGGCTCTCATCATGTTGACTCTCTTGCTCATTCGGTCTCTTAGATAGTTTATCTCATTGTCAAATTTGAGACCTTTTTCAATCCAGATGCCCAGGTATTTGTATACAATGACCCATTGTAGGGCAATACCTTGTATTTGCTGTTGTGTCACCGGCTCATTGTGTCCAATCCTCATGGCTTTCGATTTTGGGAGTGATATCTTGAGCCCGAGACTCATACATTCTTCACTGATGAGGTCTAGTGCTCTTTGGACTTTGATGATCTGGTTTCTGCCTTTTACTATCAGTGCTAAGTCGTCAGCATAGCATAGAAGTTTGGTACCCTCTTGAAAGGGGAGCAGACACAAGTTTTCCATGAGGATGTTGAAGAGAGCTGGACTAAGAACTCCTCCTTGTGGTGTGCCACTTTCCAGTCTTTGGTGATCTGAGACTTGTCCTTGACAGGTAAGTCTTGCTGTTCTGTATTGGAGATAGTCGGCAATCCAAGCCAGTAGGCATCCCTTGACGCCTTTCCGGGCCAGAGTGGTTACAATGGCCTGTGCATTTGCCAGCTAAAATGCTTTCTCTAGATCAAGGAATACTACAATTGCCTTATTTTGACCAATCGATACCAGGAGAGTGGCCAAACTGTGTGCAGTGCTGACACCTTTGGTGAATCCAAAGATATTGTGGTGAAGTGGTCCAGTTTACCAGAGGAGTCGTGTAAGGACGACCCTTTCGGCGGTTTTGCCGATTCATCCTGTTAGTGATATTGGTCTGAAATTATGGGGATCATTGGGTTTGGGAATGGGAACAATGTTTGCCCTTTTCCAAGCTGACGGGAGTTTGCCTGCTGACCATGATGCGTTGGTAACTGTTAGAAGAGCAAATTCACCAGCAAGTCCTGGATTGTTGAGTAATGAATAGGTTATACCAGGGGTGTCGAACATTTTTGAGAGCGTGCCCAAATTGGCGATAATATTCTGAAAAATTCTCTCGCATGTGCGTGGGAATTTTGTGCAGAAGATTATTATTATTATTATTATTATTATTATTATTATTATTATTATTATTATTATTATTATTATTATTATTATTATTATTATTATTATTATTATTATTATTATTATTATTATTATTATTATTATTATTATTATTATTATTATTATTATTATTATATTGGTATTTTACAAAAAAAATTATAAAGAAACAGAACAAAATGCTTGAAAGCATTCACAAGAGGTAAAATTAATGAAATTCGTGACAACAATAATGGACCTTCATTTTTGAAGAAAGGAGGAGTCCTGTCGCTTATTTACGTGTATTATTTTTTTTTACTATTAACAAAAGTATAAGAGAGAGAGAGTGAAATAAATGAAAGCATTTTAGAAAAAGCCTGCTCAAAAAATTATTAATATCAATGTTTCTAAAAATACAATTGAAAAATATCATCATTTATAAATGGTACTGTATCTTATAACCAATATATGACATGTGACAGTGAAATGATAAGCTTTGGTTCATATTATAAAACAAATAAAAAATCAAGGAAAGGAAAATAACCAGATTTTACTCTCAGTGAGACTTTTGCTGCTGCACCAACGATGACAGATATTTTATATCAGGCCTGTATTTGGTTGTTTTGAGAGCTGTGCATGCAAGCACTAGTTTCATCAGTAAGTCTACTCCTTTAATTAGACTTGACAAAGTTCGTCACTGAAAACAATGACTCACATGAATATGTAGATGAAAATACTGTTAATACTGCCATTGCTAAATTTTTCAGACAGTCAAATGTTTCAGGAATGGAATTCCATAGTTTCAGAACCTCATTTACTGCAATTTTCGGCGCTGATCCAGTCACTAACTGATCTCTTTTAATATTTTCTAGTTCAGCTCTTAAGTCGACAAATATTTGCCTCCAAATTGAGCTATTTTGTAAATCAATCAATTGCATCTCAAAATTATCCGAATCAATCCACTGCAACATTTCCAAATTCAGTTTGTCAAATGTTACATTGTCTGCAGTTTATGAATTTTGCAATTTCTTCAAATTACCTGAACTTTTCTTAAGAAAACTGTTCTGTAGTTGAATCAATGATGATCGAAAATTGCATTTGAAGGCTCTGAATGTCTGTTTTCTTATGAATTTCAAGATCAGTCATGTGTTTTTTTTGGTTTGGGAAATATTTAAAAGTGCCATTGTCGACATCACGTTTACAAATTTTCAGTTTGATTTCAAAGGCTTTCATGTTATCAAACATAACATCAAGTGTTTTGCCAGATCCCTGTAATTTGGTGTTCAAGTCATTTAAATGTGAGGAGAAATCTGTAAAAAACTTCAATCTACAAATCCACACAACGTCAGATAATTCTTAACAAGAAAATTTTTCTTTCTTCAAATACAGACGAATTTCATCAAAACACTCAACAAATCGTTTAAGGACAGAACCTCGACTAAGCCAACGAACATTATTGTACATAAGCATTCCTGTGTACACCGAATTCACCAAGCTCAGTAAATTCTGAAATTGTCTTTTTTTTCGAAGCACGCGCAGAAATAAAATTGACTACCTCCGTTATAATTTCCATCACTTCTTCAAGTTCTTTAAGGCCAGCTTTTGCACATAAAGCCTCCTGGTGTACAATACAATGAAAGGCTACCAATGGATGTCCAACATATTTTTCAAACAAATTTACAAAACCTGCTTCTCTACCAATCATGCTGGGTGCACCATCAGTTGTCACGGAAACTATTTTTGAAAGATCAGCTTGTCGATTAGACAGTTCGTTTACTACTGCCTTACATATTTCAGCCCCTGTGGTATGCTCAGGTAAAGTTACCAAGTTAACCAGTTCTTCACAAATTTTATCACCCCCTAAAAAACCGAGCAATAATGGCTAGCCTTGCTGATATGTAACATCAGTGCTCTCATCAAGACAAATGGAAAACAATTTACATGAACCAATATTTTTTGTTAGATGTTCTACTATGTTTGTTTCCATCTTTAATATTCTATCGTTTACTGTGTTTCTACTCACTAGCAAATCCTTATTGCGCTGAATAATTTTTTCCTTTTTCTGGAAAACCGTTAAAAAGGAAAGGAGCACATTCTAGCCATGATTCTTTAATATACTCCTCATCACTGAGTGGTTTTCCATGTTGAGCAATAATCTATGAAATCTCAAAACCAACAACAACTAAGTTGGAACTACCTGAAAGAAATTTCATCAAAACATTTTAGTGAATTTTTTTGTTCCCTGATTTCTCGAGAAATGTGTTCTTTTTGTTCTTGCTCACTTTTATCGTAAAGCCATTTATGAACAGTATCATAATGCCGCTTTACGAAGGAAGTCCCGCACACCACTTTTTCGGAATATAAGATGCATAATGCTTTATCACCATTTTTGATCATGCCAAATCTTTCACGCCACGATTCTTGAAAATCTCTGGTGCTGCTGCCACCTTCATTTGAAAATTTTTGCTTCTCTGCTGGTTGAGCTGACATTCTGGACAAGCTGAAAAGGGTGGATACAATGCAAATACTAATGCGAAATCAAAACAGAGTAGTAAACAGTAATGCAGTTTACAAATCACTTTACCAATAAATAATCACTCAACCATATTCCACACGACATTATATTCTAATCGTCAAACATTTCAAGAATTTTATTCTTTGTATCATTAGTTTATTATCGTTTTCTTCTGTCACAAAATATCCAGTGTTCACTCACAAACAACTGAAGGAAAATTGGGGCAGAGCGAAGCCAATGCCAACCGTTCACTTCTATCATTACCCGAATACTGATGTGTACACTGGGTCGGCAGGGATTTCAAAAAGTGTCATCTGAAGTAAAGTGTTCTTGCAACCACCCAGCTGGCGCCAAGCCGGCGTGAGGCGTCTCCTGTGAACATTTCTCACTGCTCCCTGTTTGTAAAAATTCATTCGCAGCAATAATTGGTAGTAATGAAAATCCTTATATATATGTAATATTCAGAAATTTCAGAGTAATTTCGAATGCCCCGCCATTGGCAGCACTGAGCGTTCAAGGTCATGGGAGGGGAGAGAGCGCTTCCTGCTCATAGCGAGAGATGGTGGAACTAGGCCTATATGATATTAAATGTAGTTTACCGATTTAATAATGATGCGATTCATGAAGTATGGGACTATTATTGAATTTTAAATTATTATAGATCGTTTAGCAGTCTGAATAATGTTACGAGTGTCCCAAGGAGTTATTAGTTAGGCGGAAAATATGTCACGTAGACCTAAGCTAACGCCTTGAGAGGACGCGACCCAGCCTCTCTCTCAGTCCCGGAGAGCACTCACACAAACAAGACGTCCCTGCGCATCTGTCCCAAAAATAGTCACGTGGCCTAGTCACCGTGCTGCATTATTGCAGTATAACAAGTAAGTCTCATTCGATCTCAGACAGGGTTAGATAGGGCAGTGATAAAGTAAACTAGAGCTAACAGTGAGTTCATTTCAGGGTTTTCGTCACAACCCACTTGACCGGAGTTGACTGCGAGAGATTGACTGCCGTTTGAGACTGCCGTTGATGATTGAGGGTGGCGATTGTCGCCATTGGACCGATCAAAGTAGGCCTGTCACTGTTTAGCGGGGTAGCAAAGGATCTATTGAGTGAACGAGTGCTCCCGACAACTGAAACGACATGGGACCAGCATCAGCAGTGGGTGATCAGTTCTTACCACTCCGGGCACATCACCACATGTCCCGAGCTGCTAGTGAAACCCTCTTGCTAACGGGAAGCTAAAGCTTCTCTCAACTGTACAAGGTCTGATTGGCTCACTCCCTTCCGCTTTATGGACGCACTGGGAGTACACTGAGGCTATCTGAGTAGACTAATGGTCACACACTGAGACCGTGAGTCTAGGTCTCTAGGAGATACCTAGAGGAACATTTTCCCTCCCTTATTACGGGTGTAGTTTAATAGTTTCTAGATAATTTTGATAATATTGTTTTGAATGTTTGTGCCATCAAGTGGAACCAGAGTGATACTGTGATTTGATTCTTTTAATGCCTCTGATTGTTCTTCATAATTCTGATCTCAGGTATAACCTTGTTCCCCAGAGTAGTGGTTAGGTTAGGTTAGGAAGTGTGCATCTGTTGGGGTGCTATAATTTTGCTGAAAGCCCTTAAGGCCTATTCATTGTAGAGTATTTAATTTCTTATTTTTATTACCATTTCCTCAGTGACTGATATAATTTTGTTGAGTGCCCTTAAGGCCTGTTCATTGTGCAAGCAACATTTCTTAATACTCCAAATTTATTGTTGCCTGAGTTTCTAATAATTTCTAGATCCTGTATAACTTTTATTCCCCAGAGTAGTGTTTAAGTTCAAGTTAAGAGGTGCGCATATTGGTGTACCATTATTTGATTGTGTTTGTAGTGTTGGAGGGAATATAAGTGTCTAAATTTAACAGTGTGTCTCATTCATCCCAGTCACAGACGCTATCCTTCCACGGGTCACGGACAATTTATTTGTTTAGTAGATTTAAGTGTTCTTGTGCTGGTTCGGGATTTTTCTCAAAGGGGCGCTTCCACTGCCATTACCATCTATTAATTTTAAATAAACCCCAAGTCAAGTGAGAAATTAAAGTCCAGTAAATTCCGACCGGTTACAAATGGTAGCAGAGCGTAGTTATTTATATTTCGTGACTGATAGTTCTGTGGTTGGGATAATGAGCGTAATCATGGAGTGGATGGAAACGGTAGAGAGTGTGACCCCAACTCTACTCATGCTCGCCGTGGGAATGGGTTCGTTGTGGTTGACGGTGCGGGGTTACTCGGAGAAAAGGAGAGACAGCCCGGGGTTGGTGCAGTTGAGAGAAGAGTTCGTGGAACGTATTAGGAAGCTAGAGGGGAAAATCCGGGGAGAGTACCAGGAACGATTGGAACAGTTAGAAGGGATGATCAATGGGGAATGTCAGGCATGGGCGAACCAAATCAGGGGGGAGTATGGAGTATATGTACAACAGTTAAGGGGGGAGTACCACACATAATTGCAACAGTTAGAGACGGAACACCAACAACACCTAGCTCTGTTGGGGGATGCACTAGATAGGGTAAAGACACAGTATAAAATACAGCACGATGAGACAATGTGGGAGATGAGGAGACACAAAGTAGAGAGGGAACTAGTCTCGGGGCCGGGTTGACCATGTCTAAGTTCGACGGTAGGCCAGGAATAGAGGTAGGAAAGTGGTTAAGAGAGGTTGACCGAACCCTCAAGCTGCTAGACGGAGACGAAGTCAGTCGAATCCAATTCATAATAAGGCATCTTGCGGGGCCTGCGGCAGATCGCGTATACAATGCACGCAGAGACTGGGAAACCGTAGATGAATTAACTTGTTATTTGAAGCAGCAATACGGCGGGCAGACGGCCACGTACAACGCCATTCAGAAGGTGATGACGCGGAAACAAGGGAGCAACGAAACGCTTCTTGAATATTATGATGCTATGCTCGATTTAAGCGATGAATTGAACCACCATGATCATAAATATGGTAAGGCCCTGTTGGGAGATGCAATCACTCGGGGGCTCAAGGAGGAACAAAGCCGTATGTGGTTAGTGGATGATATCAAGAAGTATCCTCACCATAGTCTAGACAAGTGGATCACGGGGCTGAGAGAGGCTTTGAGGGAGGTACCGCTGACTAAAGGAAGAGAGAACGAGCCGCAGACTGGAAGCTCGATTCTCCCGAGGTGCTATGCGTGTGGACAAGAGGGCCACTTCAGTTTCAATTGCACGAACGGGTCCGGACCAGGAGAGAGTGTCCCAAGGGGATACGTGGCCAATGGCAGGTATCGAGTTGGAAATAACAATCGGAACTGGCGGTCGGGAAATGGTCAAGGCCAGGCAGTCCCCGCCAACCGTTCCTGGCCTCACCAATAGATTCCACCGGCGATGTTATGAGTCAAGAGAGAGCGGACCCATGGTCAAGCGTGGTTCGCATGACAAATTTAATCACAACAGAAGGTACCTTAAGGCTGAAAGCAGAGTGTCCTAAGGTCTCGGTGCTGTTAGCCGGTCGTGAAATGTGGGGTTTAGCAGATACTGGGGCAGAAGTGTCGCTAATTGATGAACTTTTCCACCGTCGGGAGCTGGAGCCTGCAGGCGTGGTGTTGCAGCCCACTCGAATAAGGGTAAAAGGGGCGTCAGGGTTTCCAGTGCCGTGTGTGGGGTGTATTCGGGTCACTATGGTCGTATGTGGGGTGGAAGTCACTGATGTGGGGATGTTGGTTTGTCCAGGGATTGAGACCCAGGGTAAGGGGCAATCTCATGTCGGGTTGTTGGGGATGAATGTGCTGGGGGAGGTTGCGGAGATCTGGCCGCACATGTATCACTTGTGCAGGGAAGCCCAGTGGGAAAATTGCTTGCATGAGGTTAGGCGGTTATGTGCAATAGAGGCCATGAGCCTGGGGTATTGTATGACAGAGAGGAAGAAAAGACCAACCATTCCTCCCCGGAGTACTCGGTTGCTGTCAGTATGTGTTCCCTCATTAAGCCAGGTAGCTAACAAAGAAGTAGTGATTGAACCTCTAACAATAGAGGATGAAGGTTGGATGCCTGAGGGTGTGATAGTGTTGCCAACAGCTGTAAGAGTGGTGAGAGGCATGACCCAGGTGTTGGTGGCAAATCTGTCTGATAGTTGTACGAGCTTGAGGGGCAATTGGCGGATTGGGAAAGTGGCTTCGTGGACGGAAGTCGAGGAAGACATCAGTGAAGAGGTGTATGTGAGGACAGAGCAACCGGATGCCCATACGGAGGTCAAAGTGCACACGGAGGAAATGAATGAGGAACAAGAGAGTGTAGTTAGGTGTTTAATAGAAGAGTTTAGTGATATTTTTGAAGAAGAGGGCCAGCCCATAGGAAAGGCTATTGGGGTTCAGCATGAGATCCTAGTGACCACAGACAGGCCAGTTAGGGTGCCATATCGGAGGATCCCTCCAAACCAGGTACCAGAGGTGAAGCAGCACATTAGCCAGCTGTTAGATCAGGGAGTAATTCAGCATAGTGAGAGTCCGTACTCTGCCGCCATTGTAGTAGTGAGGAAAAAGGACGGGACGCTGAGGTTGTGCATTGACTATCGTGACTTAAATAAGGTCACGATACGCGATGCGTTTCCTCTGCCTAGGATAAATGAAACTCTAGAATCTCTGACGGGGGCCCAGTTTTTCTCAACGTTTGACCTGGCGGCGGGATATCACCAGATAGAAGTAAAACCTTCAGACCGTCCAAAGACTGCCTTCAGCACAAGCTTCGGACACTTTGAGTACAGGCGACTGCCTATGGGATTGTCAAATAGTCCGGGAACCTTTCAGAGATACATGGAGCGGATTTTAGGGGATAAGATCTTCTCCTCGTTGCTTGTATACCTTGATGATGTGATGGTGTTTTCAAGTACAATAGATCAACATATAGTCAGATTGAGGGAATTATTTTGCAGGATGAGGGAGAATAACTTAAGATTTAAACCTAAAAAGTGTGAAATAATGGCTTCAAAAGTAAGTTATTTAGGATATCAGGTGTCAGCTGAAGGCATCACAGCTGATCCTGAGAAGATTAGGGTAATAAGAGATTGGCCAGTCCCTCAGACGGTGAAAGATGTGCGGTCTTTTGTAGGGTTCACATCATTTTACAGGAAATTTGTTAAAGGGTTTGCCCAAATAGCTGCTCCACTGCATGCGTTGATGCATGGGAAATCTAAGGATCGGGTAGATAGTGAATGGAGAGAGGAACAGCAACAGGCTTTTGAGAAACTGAAAGACAAGGTGACGCAGACACCAGTGTTGGCTTGCCCAGATTTCACTCAGGAGTTTATATTAGAAACAGATGCAAGTTTTCGTGGGCTAGGTGCGGTGCTGTCCCAGCGGAAGGATGGCAGGTTGCATCCGGTGTGCTATGCGAGTCGGGGCCTGAGGAAATCAGAACGTAACATGAACAACTATAGTTCTCGTAAGTTAGAGATGTTAGCACTCAAATGGGCAGTAGTGGATAAATTCAGGGATTATTTGGCAGGGAAACATTTCACAGTCTATACAGATAACAACCCACTCAGTCACCGCGAGAAGGCTAAACTAGGTGCCGTGGAAAGTAGGTGGAATGCGGATCTCGAGCAGTTTAACTTTACTATAGAGTACAAGCCGGGGAAGAACAACATTGTGGCGGATACTCTATCTAGAATCCCGGCGGAACAGGAGGAAGATAGTGAAGAAGAGTATACAGCGATGCATGTACTAGAGGAGAACGGGGCAGGAAGGAAGGAACTGTGGACGATGGATGGGCTGCGTAAGGAGCAAGAAGGCATGGACTATATGACAAAACTGCGAAGATGGTTGGTGGGAGAGCTGCCGGAGGATGAGGTACAGGTAGAGCTCCAAAATGATGATTTCCGCAAGATGTACCGAGCTAGGAAATCCCTGATCGTAAGAGAAGATGTTGTTTGGCATAGAAGACCCGAAGGGAAGAATCTATGGAGGGAGGTGCCAGTGTTAACTCCAAACTTGCAGGAGGCTTTGACTAGAGCCTGCCACGACGAGTTTGGCCATCAGGGGCGAGATCGCACCCTGTCGCTGGTGCAGGAGCGAGGGTTCTGGTCAGGCATGGGAGAAACAGTGCGAGACTACATAGCCAGCTGCGAGAGGTGTGGAGTAGCAAAAGATGAAGTGCCGAAACCCCAACTGCATGTAGGGACGATTGAAGCTGCCAAACCATTAGAGACACTGGCCGCAGATTTCACCTTGCTGGACAAGCGGCAAGGATTGGAGAATGTCCTGATAATGGTTGACATATACAGTCGTTACACTTGGGCCTTTCCCACCAAAGACCAGAAAGCCTCGACGATTGCAAAGATCCTGGTGAATCGAATCTTCCTGGCAGTGGGTGCACCTGAGCGACTGTTGACCGATCAGGGAAGGAATTTTGGCAGTGCATTGGTCCGACAAACTTGTGCCACCTTTGGGGTGAAGAAAATAAGGACGTCAGCATATCACCCACAGGGAAATGGCATGGTGGAACGGTTCAATCGAACCCTGCACGGTCTGCTGGCCACCCTCGAGGCAGAGGAAAAGAATAGGTGGCCAGAGCATCTGCCGGCAGTGGTGTCACAATACAACGCGACTCCGCATGCCACGACAGGGTTTTCCCCATTCCTGTTGTTTTACGGGAGAGAACCAAACCTGCCGTTTGACCTTAGGCCGGAAGTAGACCCAGAGCCGGTAGATGAGTGGGTGATGGTGATTAGAGACCGGCAACGAAGATTGCAGGAAGCAGTGGAGATCAATGTTCGGAGACGTAAGGAAATAAATAGAAGAAAAAGAGAAGAGAAAGCCCACGAGAGTAGCTGGGAAGTGGGCCAGGAGGTTTTGCTGAGGAACAATGTAAAAATAGGCCGGTGTAAGCTGCAAAACCATTGGTTTGATACGAGATGGCACATTGTTGAGGTCCTAAATCCAAGGCCTGGTTTATATCGCATTGAGCCCAGTGGGGAAGAAGACCTGGAAGCGAGAGTGGAAAACCGGAGCAACTTGAAGGCTGCTCCAACCCTAAGGCATCCGGGAGACCCAGCGATGGATGAATCTGAGGAGGAAGACGAGGAGCCCCCACTCCAGATGAGCAAGATGAAGAGAAGTAGTTCAGAGAGGTCGATGGAGCCTGCAACTGAGAGACGAAGCCGACAAATTACAGTTTAGGTTGCAAGGTAATGAGAAGGGGCAGGTTGTCGAGGGTGAGTTGGAGGAGTTGTGAGTAGGGCAGGGGGGATTGGAGAGATGGTTAGGTCAGAGATGTGCGTTGAGTAGTGGTTGCTGTCATGAGCGGGATTGAGAGTACGGTTGTAATGTCCAGGGCCTCACTAATATGGACTGGTACATTGTCAGAGGGTTGGTCTGCCGGCATGAGGTTCGGAGACGTGGACTGAGTATTTTTTTGACACTGGTTCCTCTTAGCTCAAGGGCCAGGCAAAAGGAGAGCATGTTTGTTTTGGACTGTGTATTGTTTTGACACTGGTTCCTCTTAGTTCAAGGGCCAGGCAAAAGGAGAGCATGTTTGTTTTGGACTGAGTATTGTTTTGACACTGGTTCCTCTTAGCTCAAGGGCCAGACAAAGGAGAGCATGTTTGTTTTGGACTGAGTATTGTTTTGACACTGGTTCCTCTTAGTTCAAGGGCCAGGCCAAAGGAGAGCATGGTTGTTTTGGGCTGGTATTTTTTTTGACATTGGTTCCTCTTAGTTCAAGGGCCAGGCAAACGAGAGCATGTTTGTTTTGGGCTGGTATTAATTTTGACATTGGTTCTCTAGTTAAGGGCCAGGCAAAAGGGGAGCGTGATGTTCTTCTTGGTTATGAGTTGGGCTAGGAAGAAATGGGGAAGAAATGGAGTTGCTAGCTGCGAGTGGAATAGTACAGAGTTGAAGGTGGGTTCTAAGTTGTTCTCTCAGCACATGAGGGCAGCGCTGTTTTCTTTTAGGGGGGTCGAGTGTTAGCGGGAGAGAAAAGGAGAGAAGAGAAGACGGGAATGCTGCGTTTAGCAAAAGAGGTAAGATGCAGTTTCTTAGAACAAATTTTAGGAGGGTCGTATGTATGTTTTTCTCAGCACATGAGGACAGTGCTGTCTTTTTTACGGGGGTCGATTGTAATATTCAGAAATTTCAGAGTAATTTCGAATGCCCCGCCATTGGCAACACTGAGCGTTCAAGGTCATGGGAGGGGAGAGAGCGCTTCCTGCTCATAGCGAGAGATGGTGGAACTAGGCCTATATGATATTAAATGTAGTTTACCGATTTAATAATGATGCGATTCATGAAGTATGGGACTATTATTGAATTTTAAATTATTATAGATCGTTTAGCAGTCTGAATAATGTTACGAGTGTCCCAAGGAGTTATTAGTTAGGCGGAAAATATGTCACGTAGACCTAAGCTAACGCCTTGAGAGGACGCGACCCAGCCTCTCTCTCAGTCCCGGAGAGCACTCACACAAACAAGACGTCCCTGCGCGTCTGTCCCAGAAATAGTCACGTGGCCTAGTCACCGTGCTGCATTATTGCAGTATAACAAGTAAGTCTCATTCGATCTCAGACAGGGTTAGATAGGGCAGTGATAAAGTAAACTAGAGCTAACAGTGAGTTCATTTCAGGGTTTCCGTCAGAACCCACTTGACCGGAGTTGACTGCGAGAGATTGACTGCCGTTTGAGACTGCCGTTGATGATTGAGGGTGGCGATTGTCGCCATTGGACCGATCAAAGTAGGCCTGTCACTGTTTAGCGGGGTAGCAAAGGATCTCTTGAGTGAACGAGTGCTCCCGACAACTAAAACGACACGGGACCAGCATCAGCAGTGGGTGATCAGTTCTTACCACTCCGGGCACATCACCACATGTCCCGAGCTGCTAGTGAAACCCTCTTGCAAACGTGAAGCTAAAGCTTCTCTCAACTGTACAAGTTCTGATTGGCTCACTCCCTTCCGCTTTATGGACGCACTGGGAGTACACTGAGGCTATCTGAGTAGACTAATGGTCACACACTGAGACCGTGAGTCTAGGTCTCTAGGAGATACCTAGAGGAACATTTTCCCTCCCTTATTACGGGTGTAGTTTAATAGTTTCTAGATAATTTTGATATTATTGTTTTGAATGTTTGTGCCATCAAGTGGAACCAGAGTGATACTGTGATTTGATTCTTTTAATGCCTCTGATTGTTCTTCATAATTCTGATCTCAGGTATAACCTTGTTCCCCAGAGTAGTGGTTAGGTTAGGTTAGGAAGTGTGCATCTGTTGGGGTGCTATAATTTTGCTGAAAGCCCTTAAGGCCTATTCATTGTAGAGTATTTAATTTCTTATTTTTATTACCATTTCCTCAGTAACTGATATAATTTTGTTGAGTGCCCTTAAGGCCTATTCATTGTAGAGTATTTAATTTCTTATTTTTATTACCATTTCCTCAGTGACTGATATAATTTTGTTGAGTGCCCTTAAGGCCTGTTCATTGTGCAAGCACCACTTCTTAATACTCCAAATTTATTTTTGCCTAGTTTCTAATAATTTCTAGATCCTGTATAACTTTTATTCCCCAGAGTAGTGTTTAAGTTCAATTTAAGAGGTGCGCATATTGGTGTACCATTATTTGATTGTGTTTGTAGTGTTGGAGGGAATATAAGTGTCTAAATTTAACAGTGTGTCTCATTCATCCCAGTCACAGACGCTATCCTTCCACGGGTAACGGACAATTTATTTGTTTAGTAGATTTAAGTGTTCTTGTGCTGGTTCGGGATTTTTCTCAAAGGGGCGCTTCCACTGCCATTACCATCTATTAATTTTAAATAAACCCCAAGTCAAATGAGAAATTCCGACCGGTTACATATATATATATATATATATATATATATATTATGAGTGGGTTTAAAAAATCTTTGGGCGGCAGTACACGCGTACCATAGGTTCGCCACCCATGTCCTAGGGCAACAAGGAACTAGGCAGGTGTAGTGAGCCTTCATTGTCAATTTATTAATATAAAGACGAGCGAAAGAGACGTAACCGATGGAAGGAAAATGCCACAAGAGGCCTCGAAAGGAAAACAACATCTCTGACATAGACAATATGTCCCCAGCAATCCACCCCGTGGAAGAATCACACACCTTCGCGATTCCGACTGTGATGAGGTGCAAGATTCACAAAGAAGCCGAATTCAACCATACATACAAGGTAGTGGTAGCACTGGAACTAGAATACAAGAACATCAAGTTCAGTGTGAAGCCCATTCTAGTAGTAGAGCGGATAATGGAAAAATCGTGCAAATGGCTACCTGTCAAATTTGCCTGATTGGCCATTTGAAAATCCAAGATGGCGGTCATTTTTCAAGATGGCTGCCAAATTGACCTTCAAAGATGATTTTTTTTTTAGAAATTGATGTCGTTGGTCAATCTAAATGATCTTAGTGTCGATATGTATGTTTTCAAGCATGCTCAGATGATTTTTTTCAATTTCTGATGATTTCAGATATATATTTGTCTTATTTATGACTAGTTTTATGTACTGGTTTTATGTTTTTCCAACTTGGCGAGGGTAGCCTGCAGAAAATCTCTGCATGTGAGGGAGTGATTGTCGGGCACTACCAGCGCACACTGGTGACATCACTGCTGTGCAACCCAGCATTGGGTTCAATGACAGGTAAGAATAAGCATGTCATACTGCAACAGCTTAGTGTCCCAAATGCTGCTTAACCATCTCCAAATCAGTTAAGCAGCCGCACTTGTATTGACAGGATGTGCTAGTGCGGGAGAGCTGAGTCAAGGATAACGGGGTTTTAGTTATCTGGATGATGTACAGATCGCATGAACCTAGTTGTAGCCCATACAAGAAAGTGCTCATCAGGGTGGTAAAAGGATAAACCCTCAGCCCTGAAGTTCAAAAATAGTTATGGACACAAAATCTACCAACAAAACATTCCTCACTGACTGGGCAAAGTGTTGTCTTTGTCAACAGGATAAGAAGGAAGATCTTAAGTCTCCACATACAAATCCTGCCAAAAAAGGAGATGACGGTAACAAGAGCTTGGCAAGGAATATTCCTCTATTTCATTCAATCAATGCACTGCCAATCAAGCTTGACCCTGCAAGACTTGTTGAAGATGATGGGATAGAGGAGACCTTGAGGAGAAACAAGGCACAGAATCATGAGTTGCAGACCTGTGTTCAACAACAAAAAGTTAAATAGAACTCAGAAAAGGCTAACCTCTGCAGCTGCTACAGAGGAGAGCAGCAGTAGTAAGATACCACGAATGGTCAGAGACCCCCAAAGCAACAGAATGCTTTCTATGTGAGGAAGAAGCTTCGGGAGATGACATAAGACATGCAATGACAATGAAACTTAATAAAAGATTGAATGATTGTGCAAAAACGCTTAGCGATGGAAACTCCTTGCCAAACTAAGTGCAGGATGAGTTGTGGCACAAGAACTGAAGTATCACCCTAGCTGTCTGGCAGACCTGTACAACCGAGAAAGAACACTCCGAAATGCTCATGAGCAAGAAGAAGCACAAGAGCTTCATCCGAACAAGGACGCATACCCAACTGCTTTCTCTGAACTGGTCACTTACATCACTCAGATGAAAGCTTCTAGTGAAGGTACTGAACCACCCATTTTCAGACGTGCTGACCTGGTCACACTCTACAGACAGAGACTTGAGCAGCTAGGTGTTGGATCGCCCGATGTTCATGCTACTCGACTGAAGGACCAGCTGTTTTTTCACATCCCCCAGGTGCAAGCTCATCACCAAGGAAGAGATATCCTACTGGCCTTTGAGAAGGATGTTGGCTCAATCCTGGCATGGTGCAGATATCAAATCCCAACTCCAGCATGGCGCATCGAAGTCTGACCTTGCTATTATCACAGCTCATTCAGTACAACTTCTTTGCCAACTACAAGGTGGAACACAAATCAACAGACACTCCAAGGATCATGACACACCTTTTGTTATCTACGTCGGCATGTCTGTGTTTGCTAAGACAAGAAAGAGGCAGCTCATCGACATGCTGCATGAAAGTGGGGTCAGCATTTCATATGACAGAGTTGTACAATTATCAGCCCAGCTAGGAGAAGCAGTTGTATGCCAATACGTGGAAGATGGAGTGGTGTGTCCACCAATCTTGAGGAAGCAGTTGTTCACGACATCAGCAGTGGACAACATTGACCACAACCCCACTGCGACTACGGGCAAAACGTCCTTCCATGGGACCAGTGTGTCCATCTTCCAACATCCAAGCCCCGAACAGGCTGGTGAGGAGCTTGAGCCACTCAGACGGAATGCAGATACGATGGTCAAGAAAGTTCCTGAGCTTCCAGAGGCATTCATCAATGTCCGTCCAGCTTATACTACGAAGAATCCCAATCCTCCCTTGGTAGCACCTCAGTCATTGCCAGCACCTGAGTCAATCCAGTCACACCTGCAGGGAGAGTATGCTTGGCTGGAAGAGGTCTTGCTCACTGAGGATGTGGCTGATGAAGTTTGCATCACGTGGGCAGCTCACCATGCAGCACAGAAGAGGAGTCAGCCATTTGAAGTGAGACTTACGTCTCTGTTTCCCCTGCTTCTAGATCAAGCACACTCTGTGGCAACCATCAAGCCTGTCATGGAAAAGGTTCTTGATACAGTGGCTTTTCTGAACCCAGGTCAGATCCCATTCATAGCTGCTGACCAGCCACTGTATGCCCTGGCAAAACAAATCCAATGGCATTGGCCTGAGTATGGAGAAGACAGATATGTTATTATGTTCGGGGGACTTCACATACAGATGGCTGCACTGAGATCACTAGGAACGCTTCTACAAGACAGTGGTTGGACCGGTTCCCTTGTTGAAGCAGGAGTGGCTTCATCTGGTACAGCAGAATCTTTTCTGTCTGTATCAAGTGTAACTAAGACAAGACTAGCGCATCAAGTCACAACATGCAGCTTGTACAAACTGATGAAGGAGGCATACCAGGACTATTGCTCTGATGAGTCTGAAAGGTCAACTTTGAGCTTTGAAGACTGGTGTAAACAACGAAGGCTTGAGAGTTCACAGTTCCAATTCTGGAACCTTGTGCTCGACATAGAGCTCACCATCTTCATGTTGAACCGCTCATTCAGGAAAGGCAATTTCAAACTCTACCTTGAAGCACTCTCAGAGTTGATCCCCTACTTCTTTGCGAACAATAATGTTACTTATGCCCGATGGCTTCCACTTCTCCTTCGAGACATGATGTGCCTGGAGTAACAACATCCAGAGGTAGCGAGGGAGTTCTAGAATGGAACTCTGTTGTCCACAAGACAGGAAGAGAGTTCTCTGCCATTGCTATGGATCAAGCCCATGAACAAAACAATGCAGTGATTAAAGGCGATGGAAGAGCAATTGGGTTGACTGAGGACCCAGCAACACTTCATAGGTGGATGGTGGCTGGACCTGAAGTGAGTGGTCTTGTTGCTGGATTTGAAGCTGCGTCAGGTGCAAAAGATGGAACCACCACCAGCAGCCGACATCATGAGCAGACCCTGAGTGCACAGAAATCTTTCTTTGAGAAGGTGGAAGCACATTCCAAGGTGCTGCGGGAGATGGGCAACCCTTCCGAGAAGAGTTATCTGACTTTCTGGCGTTAGACACAAAGAACATTGTAGATCCAGATATTGTTAAAATGGTTGGTACACACCATGACAGAGGAAAAGAGCAATTCCAGTCATTGTTAGAGGGACTAAAGAATGAAAGTAAATGTCTGTTCTTCCATCCAATCAAGAAAAACAGATCCTCCTTCTTCAAACATGACCACGTTGTTAGCAGTCCCAAAGAGAAGTTATTGAAAGATGACTGTCAGCTGTTCTCGCGACTCTTCATCTCCAGTCAGAACAGACAGTATGACTGGCAAGAATTCTTCAAGCATGAGAACCAGTCTGCTCCTGCCTCCCTCAGTGACAGTGGCAAGCTTCATACATGTCAGAAGTCACAGCTGGCTGAAATTCTTTAAGCACAAGTGAATGCTACAGAGAGGGAACCACATGGAGATGCTATCATCATAGATGGCTCAGCACTGATCAATGCCCTGCCTCCACGTACCTCAAAGACTTTTGATGCCTATGCCAGAGAAGACATCCTGCCCAAAGTGGAATTCTATGGTGCCAAATACAATAGGGTGGATGTAGTGTTTGATGTGTACAAAAAGTCAAGTCTGAAATCTGAAGCCAGGTCGAAAGAAGGACAGGGGATCAGGAGAAGAGTTACAGGAACCAGTAAGACTCCCAAAAACTGGAGAAGCTTTCTGCGAGATGACAAAAACAAGACAGAACTATTCCATTTTCTCGCGGAGAAAATGTGTGAAGCACAGACGACAAGCACGGTGGTTGTGACAAAGGGAGAAGATGCCATTAGCAACACAGAGAAGTCCCTAGAAGCTGTGGCTTCAAGCTGTCAAGAGGAAGCAGACACACGAATATTAGTGCATGCTAGGGATGCAGCAATAGAAGGTAGCAAGTCCTTCATCATCAAAGCCAATTACACTGTCGTGGTCGTCATAGCAGTATCTGTACTGCCATCACTACAACAGCTTGGTCTTGATAACATGTGGATTGCCTTTGGCCAAGGAGCCAGTCATCGACGGATTCCAGTTCATGATGTAGTTTCTGCGATAGGGCCTAAGAAAGCTAGTGGGATCTTAGTCTTTCATGCTTTCACTGGCTGTGACGTTGTGTCTGGCTTCCGTGGGAAAGGAAAGAAATCTGCACGGCAGATATGGAATGTCTGTGATGAAGTTTCAGAAACATTCACTAAACTCAGCCAATGTCCAATAACAGTTGCTGAAGTTGACCTGCAGAAGCTGGAAAGATTTGTTGTCCTCATGTACGACAGATCTAGTGCAGCCACTGGTGTAGATGAGGCAAGACTAAATCTCTTTTCCCGCAAGCAGAGACCATATGACTCCATTCCACCAACCCAGGCAGCCCTCAAGGAACATGCAAAGCGGGCTGCCTTCCAGGCTGGTATCATCTGGGCCCAGGCAATAATCTCCAATCCAGAAACCAGCATTCCTGTCAACTGGGGATGGACGCAGAAGGGAGAGGCATGGCAGATATGTTGGACGAATCTTCCCCCGATTGCATAGTGCTGTCAGGAGCTGACCAAATGTTCCTGTAAGAAAGATTGCAACCAGAGATGCAAATGCTTTCGCTCTGGACTTTCCTACACAGCACTTTGCAGCTGCATATGTGAACAGCAGTAAATGCACAAAGATGTACTGTCAGGAGAAGTCACAGGAACCAGTGCTAATAGTGAGTACTTTTTTTTAGTAAGTTCTTTTTTCTTATATTTTTTTACTAAAAGTGTTATTTTATGTGGATAAAATGTTACACTGGACTTAAAACTATAGAAAATCATCTGAGCATGCTTGAAAACATACAGATCGACAACAAGATCAGTCAGATTGACCAACTACATCAATTCTATAAGAAAAATCAACTTTTGAAGGTCAATATGGCGGCTATCTTGAAAAATGGCCGCCTTCTTGGATTTTTAAATGGTCATTCAGGCAGACTTAACTAGTAATCATTATAGAATTACCATGCTAAATTTGGTGATTGTTTCACCATTTGCATGATTCTCTTGAAAAATTGCATTTTGCTGCCCCACTATAGTTAGAGACCTGATACTCTCTCCCGAAGGCCACAACACAGCCAAGATCCTCAGCGAGGTCACCAACCTCAACAGGAAGACGGTCAAGATAATACCATTAGACCCCGAGGAGAAAACAACCAGAATGGTCCTACTACGATATCCTCTTAGGTACGAAGAGGTGAGTAATATGAATTAACCCCTTTAAAAGTGTTAACTTAACCCTTTAATGACTATGATGGGTGGTAAGTGGATGTTTCTCTACACTCCCAACAAATATTTTAGGTAGGCCAAATTAGCTATAATTATACATAATATTAGCAAAAATAGGGAGAAAAAATAAGATTATTATTACTTCTTTCAATAAATACACTTAATCATATAACATCGGCTATATTAAATGACATATCATCGGCCCCCTACATTTAGGAAGCGAATCCATGACAAAACAAAGGCAATTAATTGATGCTTTTAACATTTCTTTTTTGTTTCATTACCAGCTTACTTTGTTTAAGATATTGAGTAAATTTATTTTTTCAAATAATAGTATTAATAATCGGATTAAAATATTTTTTGCTGTATTACTTGATTTGTTTATGGTATTTAAAATGAAATGTGACTTTTTTCCCAAGGGCACCGACTGCCAACTAAGGATGCGGCTCGATCACTCAAGATTCTAAAAAAAAGGAAAGAAAAAAATGCAGCCACCTGCATTGCTGGAGGAGTTCTTAATTAACATTAGTTTTACAGTGCATGAGTTATTAAACGTTGCAATTACGTTCCAAGTTTTCAGTTGTAGAGGAGTTTGAGAGACCTTTTTGTTAAATGTTAATACTAAGTGATTCCTCATTGTTATAAGGCGGTTTAGGATCAGTTCTATAAAAAAAAGATTTTTTAGTGATGTTAAGGCATTTGTCTATAAAAGATCTAGGGTATTTTAAGTTCAGTCCATTATTATAGTTATATTTTATATTCTTAATCAATGATGAGGACAGTAGACATGACAGCCTGATATCTTAACAACGGGAATTCTATCAGGAGTGAGTTGCAGTGTGGCTGGGTGGATTAAAAGGAATAAGTTGAAGTGATTTGGCCGTTGTTCAGAGAACGTGGAGTGCATAGAAAAGGTATTTGAAAGTGAGGTAGAAGACAGGGTGGGGTAGAGGAAGACCATGTAGAGTAGGGTGTGTCAATTTAGGGGGTGAACTGGCTAAATTGAAAATCGAGTAATTTGGTAGCAATTTATTGTAGTCTTTAAGCATGCAAAACAATATTCTGGCATAAATTTTTTTTTATAATAAGTCCTACCTACATCAAATGGATTTTTAAATGTACATATTTGTGAATTTATAACATAACCAGCGTTTGCACACATGTTACTGTTTCAAGTTTCAAATTATTATATTTTATTATCCGTAGTCTATTTGAAAGTAACCAATGCCTTCATACTCTCTTTGCTTTGGTTTCTTGTCATCAGTAGTCTGCTTGCTATTTGTGCTTTGATGTAACCTTCTCGCCTCTCGTGGCTGTAAACATGGCCCGCTGCTTCTGTGACCATTTTCACACATCTCTCCACACTTTGAGTGTGGGAAGGCCACTTCGGCACCTGCATTGGAGTCTCTTTAAGGTTTCTCAATTCTTGGCTAGTTAGACTTGTTGTCAATGGTGGCTCTAAGACTTCCAAACTCAAGTCAACCAATTCTGACAATTTGGTGGCATTGACGTTTATTGGGGGAACTTTTCTTGAATGAAACGAACAGTCTCCCAACTGGTCGTCATCTATTAGCGTTCCTCTAATCTTTAGAATGACTTCTACAGCCTCGGTTCGGAGATTGGTACATTGACTGCAAAGCATTGCTTGCAAAACTGCTTCTGATCGAGCATACCAAGCGGACCTTCTTGCCACAGGTAACACGATGTCCCTCACTACCTTCCTCTGTGCTCTTACTAGCTGCAATTGAAACAAAAGGTGATTGGGCCCATCCACCCACATAGGATTAAGTTTCACACTAAACCACTGGGGAAGATAAACTCCAATAATAAATTCAACAATTAACCTCAAATTCTTCAGCACTTTGCCCTTCAATTCGAGTTTGGAAATCCAAATCCTGCAGAAACGAAGAGCTGTAGTTAACCAACGGCTGTGACTGACAGGTCCAATCTCCAAGAGAGCCAATGACTGAGGCACTTCTCCTGATATTATTGCTTGGGCAATACGATAAGCATAGAATTGATTTGTGCTGAGATCTTTGATGACTCCTTCAGACAACGCCGGAAGGGGAGGGCCAACTTCGACCTTTGGAAAGGTTGTATTTATTTCTAGTTGTGTTGCTTCATCCAGCAAGATGCCAAGGAGACCTGACCACTTGTTGTTGCTCTTTGTAGGACCATCAAGTTCCTGGATGAGATGACGAAGAGGTAGCTCGCCTGTATGTAAATCACATACAATCCAAACAAGTCTTCTTCCTAGTTTTTTCTCTAAATGCGTCATTACACCCCCCTGCCATCCGGTGTTCACTGCAGTTGAATCTCCACCAACAGCCTGCAGTGAACTGCCAAGTCATCTCTCCTGAACCCAACATAAAATATGATCAGCAATGACCTCTGCATGTTTCTTCCCTTCTACTTCAGTTTCGGGAGCAAAGTGAAACAAAAACCGACCACCAGGCTCAGAACAGACAGAGTAGTGTTCTTCTTTGATGAGACCTGGAAACTTTCTGTTCACTCCCTCTACTTCTAGCAAAACTTTTGTGTCATCTATTCTTCCATCAAACAAAAGACAGGAGAGCCCTCCCTGGCTTAAATCTTTTTCATGCTGATCAGATATTTCCTTCATTATTTTTTCTTGTGCTCTTCTAATTTTATTATGATCTATCACCAAAGATACATCCTCTCGGCTGATGAGGCCTGCATCTATCCAAGCGGCAGTTGCAATTTCTGCAGCCTCACGAAGTCCAGCATGGTGGCGAATACTAGCTAAAGCAATGTTTAAAATATTTCTTGTGTTGTATTTCATGTTCTTTGGTAAAGGTTCAGATGGCTCTTTGGAACTATCATCTGATGTTGCTTCCTGTTCATCAGAAGAACTATCAAAGAAGTGATAAACATCTTGACACAGCTCTTCCTCTCTTTGGATGGCTTCTTCACTCTTCATTTTCTTCTTTTGTTCCCTCTCTCGGATTTGTTCTCTCTTCTTGGCATTAGCAATCTGCTTCTTTGTTTCTGAATAATCTATTGAACCCATTTGCATACTTCCTTGGCCTTCTGCCTTTGTCCTCTGTGCCTTTATAAATTCAAGCTCTAAAACAGGGATCTTCTTTTCACGAGGACAACCACAATCAATGTGGGAATTATTTTCTCTCTTACCTGAGTGAGAACAGTTGGATTCAGAACATAATTGTATGGAGCACTTGCAGGTCAAAATGTCAAACAGAGTATCAAGTGTGTGCAGAAATTCATTTTTCCTGGCCAAGTTTCCTTTACCAAGTGATGTTTCAACTGCTTTGTGCCATAATTTCGTTAGTTTTAGCTCAATAGTTCGACACTGATTAATCACAGGTGGTTTGAATAGTGCATTAGCTTTTGTCCATTGATGCAGAAGAGGGACTATCATGTCATTTATGAGTTCTTTATCTGTATAGTTCCTTCTGTCCTTTGCATTTTTTTCTCGAAGGAGTAACCCTAATCTCAGCATGTCTCTCACTGTTGGAAGTTCTGATACAGGAAGCTCCTTCCCTTTACCAACTAACAGGCTCAAGTGGGTTGACAACTGACTTCTTGTCTTCAATTTTGACATCTTCACACTATCTGACAAATAGAAAAATATTTCAATGTTTCATAATTCAATTGTTGTTTCAAAAAATATCAATTTGTTTATCAAAAATGCTGTAACAGAAATAACATAATAATTTCTTAGAACATAATGTTTTATACAATGATATAAGTAACTGCGACAATCAATATGCCCTACTTACAATAATTAAAATGTAGAATTCGTCTGGTAGAGTAGGTGCAAGTGCAATGAGAGCAAACCACCGTCTATGATATCTAGAAGGAGAGTGAGCCGGGCGCCTTATCCTCACGCTTGGTACAAGTCAAAACAAGAATTAAACTGTCCCACACGGAGAGCCTGTTCATGTTCATGTTCTGACATGCATATTGTACACAAGCTATAGAACCATAAAATACTCCATAATCCATATGCTTACATGAGATTAGTTAATATCAAGTGAATACTTCTAATCAAGTCTCATTAATTTGTTGAAATACTGATATTTGAAACTTTAAGGTATAATTGATGAAGGTGAGGGTTATTTCAATTCATTTTTGTTTGCTAATCTCAAGTTTAGACATAAAGAGGCACAATATTTTGACTACCAAATTTGATTTTTAACATGTTGACAAAATTGACACACCCTAATGTAGAGTGAAGCAGTATATAAACGAGATATAGGTTAATGGCAAAAGGGGCGTGTCGCAACAAAGTAGCCTGGAGACGTTTCTGTCATGATCATCCCTTGTTGGTCGGGTGCTTGAAATGCATAATTGCACTGATGCACACTTTTGTTATGAGACAGATGGGTTTGAAATTAAATTTTTTGTGAAAAATCACCTTTAAAACAAAAATTGTGCGTGGCATCCACCCACAACTATTTTCTTTTTTATCTTAAGTAGAATTGATATAGCATGGTTAACTGCTATTAACACGTCAGTGCAGTAGAAGTTGGAAAATCCTATGTTGGCTGGTGCACTACTACCATTGATCACCTGTTGTACAATAAACTCCTAACTCGTTATAACTTAACCAGCTAACGGGCTTACAATACAAATTACCAGAGTTTCGACTCCCATATTTATTTTAATAATCTAACTAGAAACTGTCTCACACAACGTTGCAGTAGAGCTCTGAACAAGAATAACTCTTCTATATGATGATGCTGGGGGCCTCGCGTAATAATCATATGTTAATCCAACATATGTGACGAGGGATAATACACTTGTTTGTTTTTACGACGTGGTAGTTCAGTCCCTCTCTGAATTTCTGCCGGGCGGGGTGGTATTGGGTGTCTCATCCGTTCAAACTTCATCTGTGTATTTTTTTAACGTAAAAGAAAATCAAGATTCTAACCCACGTTACATGGTCTTCAAAATGGCAAGTAAGAGATAGCTCACTTTAATACTCGAAGGTGATGACAAGTGAGGTCATGACTAACATTGTCTTTGTAGGACTTGTTTTGCTTTGAATGAATTCGAGGTGATGATACTTGCTGTGTGCTTTGCATATGCCTCTCACTGAGTGTTTACAGCGGCGCTGTGTATCAACTTCTTTCTTTTCACGGATATAATTCGGCAAGAAGATTTTCCGGCCAGTTAGTGTCTTCACTCGAACAGATACTGGCTTGTTAAGCCTGTCGACATGCCATCTGACACGGGATATCTCTCCGACAGTGCCGGCCAAGCGTGCCGGATGAGTTGCACATAGGGAGCATTTACAGTACCATTCGTTGTCTGACCAGTTTCGCGCACATGGTAAGCTACTTAGTGGAGTATGATAATTGTTTGTGAGATAAAGAAGAAGAGAAGAGTGAAGAAAATAACATTGTGGTGCAAACAGTAACTTCTCAAGAGGCGCTCCAAGGGAAGTTTTAAACACATATTTAATGAACTTGAAACGACTAATAGAGAGGCAGGATACTAGATTCAGAGAGAGTATTTCGGCAGGAGCACACCTCCAAGCTACTCTTTGGTATCTAACAACTGGATGCTCCTATAGGTATGCAACATTCCATGCGAGTTTCTAAACAAAGTCTGAGTGCAATCATTCCTGAGACATGCCAAATTATCTACGAAGTACTCAAAGACAACTAACTACATGAAGGCAAAGAATAGTTATGTATAGTTTGAACAAGTGGCAAGTAAACGCGATTTGGCTAGTTTGAAATGTTTTACCACTAATGTAATTGTTTACCAAGTAGCATTCCAGTTAGATGTAGGATAGATGATTAGTGGGTCCCATATTTGTGACCTGACCTAACATATTTTTTTTTTACGGGGATTAGCCCACCCGGGCACAGGTCACTGACCCACATTGGGGCCTGGGGTGCGAAAATGTAGTAATAATAATAATAATAAGTAATAGTAATAATAATTCACGATAAATAAAATTTGTGATAAAACAAACAAAAATAAAATAATACAATAATGATGATAATAATACAGTAACTGTAATAATAATATTAATAATAAAGAAATATAAATACAAAAATGAAAAAGCATATCAAAAGTGAGAAACGATATATGTATGTTGTGTTGTCAATGGTAAGAGAAACAATTGAGACCCTGCAATGGTGTGTAAATGAAGCAGAAAGTCAGATCAGCAACCTGGGACTTGGTCACAATTTTCGTGATGCCATATAGTGGTGTTGGTGTGCCGAATAGTGGATGTCATGTTTGTGACCTGACCTCATGTTTAGTAATGTCACCCTGTACTTAAGCCTCTCTCCGTCCATGTAATTCAGTTGCCTCTGAAGATGTCTTGAATAAAGGCATAAAGATATGTGTATGTATAAAAAAAAACAGGCATTTGGTAATAGCTATATAAGCATTGTTTACAAAATAGCCATCCAGCACACTGACAGTTGTGGCGTTCGGCAGGGCGGCCTGATCGCGTGGTGATCGAACACCAGAAAAACGGTTATTGATCAGGCACGAATACGGATTTGTGTAGGAAGGTGGCTGTTTAACAGTCAGAGCGGGCGATATATCGACAGGCACTCATAAAGGAAACGGGGCCCTTCGGGAGAGAGGTCTTGGAACTTGTGGCCTATCAGTTCTGGTAAGTGTACAATCAAAGACAAAAGTTGTGTCGCGGTGTTGTCCGAAGATTAATTATAACTTGTGAAACATAATGACAGCCTTACCACAAGGCAGAGCACACCAAAACTTTTAGCTCTTCGGCATATGTTTTCGCCAAATTTCACGACACGACTTTTGTCTTTCTTTGTACATTACCTGACGTATTGGGCAGGGGGAGGGGAGGTGACGGGTGTTGTTAGGGGGGGATATGTTGGATCACTTCCATGCACACAAACCAATGTCTCGGGTCATGTCTCGTTTCATGCACAACTAATACGAGGTGGCTATAACTGCATAATTATGCTATGTTGAAAAATATTTATTCTGATTATTGCTCATTTCTCAGTGATAACGACGGAGAAATGAACAATAGTCTGAATAAGTATTTTTCGACAGTTTTCACCACCGAAAATTTAAACATGATACCCAAGGTACCGACTCTATTCAGAGATAGCGAAGAAAACAAATTAAGCGAGATAGTTGTGACTAGTAGCGATGTTAATAAGCAAATAGACAAACTGAAATCTAATAAGTCACCTGGTCCCGATGAGATATTTGCCAGAGTTTTAAAGGAATGTAAGGAAGAGCTTAGTATGCCCTTAGCAAAGTTGTTTAACATGTCATTAAAAACAGGTGTAGTACCAGAATCCTGGAGGATAGCGAATGCAATACCGATTTTCAAGAAGGGAGATAGATCACTATCCTCTAACTACCGCCCAATCAGTCTAACATCAATAGTAGGCACGTTAATAGAATCAATCATCTCAAACTCTATTCGAAACCACCTGGAGAAGCACAAGTTGATCACTGATTCCCAACATGGCTTCACAAGCGGGCGTTCATGCCTAACTAATCTATTAACATTCTTTTCATCAGTTTTCGAATGGGTGGACGAGTGGCACAATTATGATATGGTATATCTCGACTTTAGCAAAGCCTTCGACAGAGTCCCCCACGAAAGACTAATTAGAAAGGTAGAAGCGCATGGCATCAAATGTAATATCCTTAAATGGATTAGGGCGTGGTTATGGGACAGGAAACAGCGAGTGAGCATCAACTTCACTAAATCGCATTGGAGCAACGTCACTAGTGGAGTTCCCCAAGGCTCAGTACTTGGACCATTATTATTTATTATATACATAAACGACATAGATGTCGGCATAGACAGTAACATAAGTAAATTTGCTGATGACACTAAAATAGGACGTGTAATTAAATCGGACGAGGACTCTGCAAAACTACAGGATGATCCAAACAAATTTTTCGATTGCTCGGAAAAATGGCAGATGAAATTCAATGTGGACAAATGTAAAGTACTCAATTTAGAAGATGTAAACAGGGAAACCAGTTACCAGATGAACAACGATGCCATTGTGGAATCCGACTCTGAGAGAGATTTAGGAGTAATGATAAGTAGAAATCTTAAGGCAATTAAACATTGTGTTTTTGCTCGTAACAAGGCTATATATACTGATAGAAAATTCATTATTTTTTACGTGTTTCTTCTGTATTTCCGACTAGGAAAACGTAGTAATTCTTATTACTCTTTTTGTTCAGTAAAATATTTCAGACACTCTTTCTCTGTTTCAATTTGTTTAATTATCAATATAAACTGACATTTTATCATACTATATCCACTTCATGATGCAAAGAACATTTAAAATTGCATGTTAACGCTGTTATTTCTATATGTAATTACTGAATATGCGGTTGGCGGTTGTTTGTTCTTCATTTTCGTCGTATGTCCGTGTTTGTTTACATTATTTCAAAGAGAGCCGTATCATCACATGGGGGGTAGGGGGGGGGGGAGGGGAGGCGCTGGTCGAGTGGTACCTCTCTTGCCTCTCAAGCAAGTTGTCATGGGTTCGATTCCCAGAGCCGGCGGAAGTTGTTTGGACACTCTTCCTAGTTGTTGGAGCTTCTAATAACATCCAACAATCTATTAATTCAACAGATATTTTATGTAAAAATATATACAGAATCTTTGTAAATTATACAGAAAATGTTTGGCAACAATATAACCAGAGAATTTTCTGTAAATTTTACAAGATTTTTTTAACAATGTAATAAAGTACTTGGGTTCATACAAAGGAGTGTTAGTTACAAGACTAGCGAGGTCATCCTAAAACTGTATCTTGGGCTTGTGAGACCACACCTGGATTACTCAGTTCAATTCTGGTCACCGTATTACAGAATGGATATAGAATCCTTGGAAAGAATTTAGAGGAGAATGACAAGATTAATCCCGGGCATTAGGAACCTTGAGTATAGAGACAGGTTAAGGCATCTTCATTTGCACTCCCTCGTGAGACGTAGAGCTAGGGGCGACATGATAGAGGTGTATAAATGGAAGTCAGGGTTAAACAAAGGGGACATTACAAAGGTACTCAACCTATTCAACTAGGAGCAAACTCGTAACAATGGTTATAAATTAGACTAATTTAGATTTCGGCGTGAAATAGGTAAACACTGGTTTGGAAACAGTAGTGGATGAATGGAACAAGTTACCAAATATGATCATTAACTCGAATACGTTGGATAGCTTCAAACATAGGTTGGATGCTTATATGAGCAATAGGGGTTGGGTATAAACGGAACTGCCCAGTATGGGCCAATAGGCCCGCTGCAGTTTCCTCCATTCTTATGTTCTCATGTTCTTATGCACATTGTACGCGAACCCGGCACACAGGTCGACACCAGTTGAAACCAGTTCTGCCAGGGTACCACACTCACCTGTGGCTGTACACTTGTGCAGCCACGTTGGTCGCATTTTATTAGCATCAGTGACATTATAATGTTAAGGTATAAATACACAGTCAGCCACACACACAATTCTTACAACACCTAAGTATCAGGAGTCGAAACGAAACAAGAGAGATTTATCTTTTAAAAGCGTTATTTGATAAAACACGGCCCTAAACACCTTAGTTGTTAATATTGTTACGAACCCCTCCACCAATTGTTATGATCTATCTACCCAGCACCACGAGCAACGCCATCTAGGGACGAGACACGAGTATGACTCGTCTTAGTTACCACTCCGGGGTTTCCCTTCTCCATATCCTGGTTGTTGCGTCATTTCCTCCAAGTCTTCTTTGTCAGCTCGAGTTCGAGGAGAGAGCACTTCACTCTGGGAAGTGACCACAGGATCACCTATCCTGGAAACCTACGGCACAGTGACTACCTACCGTCTTCTACAATACTTAGCCTTACTCGTCGGCCATCTCAGCTCCGCACTTAAGTATTTGTAATCTTATATTGCCTCCCCCACGTCCACTTGCTTCAAAATTGTTTATGTTGTATAAATATGTGACAACCAGGATATGGAGAACGGAAACCCGGGAGTGGTAACTAAGACGAGCCATACTCGTGTTTCGTCCCTAGATGGCGTTGCTCGTGGTGCTGGGTAGGTAGATCAAGACAATAGATGGCGTGGTTCGTAGTGCTGGGTAGGTACGTAGATCATGACAATTGGCGGCGGGGTTCGTAACATACCCCCCTCCAAAGACCTCTGTAGCGCGGGCGCGAAGGAGGTGATCACCTGGTGCGTCTGGAGAGTAGCTGCTGCATTTCCACTGGAGCTCGGGATAAGGAATCTGCAATCAGGTTGTCCACCCCCTTTATGTGCCGGACTTGTAGATTATAGGGCTGGGTGAGGAGAGCCCAGCGGAGGATTCGCTGGTTGGAGGTCTTGTTGGTCTGGATGAACGTGAGTGGGTTATGGTCGGTGAAGACTAGGGTTGTTTGTGGGCAAGACTGGAGGTAACATTCAAACTTCTTTATTGCCAACACCAGAGCCATGGCCTCCTTCTCTATGGTCGAGTAGTTGGTCTGATGTTTTTTCAACTTGGCGGAGTAATATGCCACAGGGTGAAGGACATCAGTGGTTGGGTCGGGTTGTAGGAGCACAGCCCCCACTCCGACACGGCTAGCGTCGATTTGCAGATGGAAGGGCAAGGTGTAGTCAGGGGGGGGGGGACTACAGGATTAGAGGCAAGGAAGGCTTTGTGGCGGTGGAAAGACTGGTCGCACTTCTGGTTCCAGATGTAATGGACCGCAGAACTGGTAAGGTCTGTGAGAGGTCCGGCCACGTTGGAGAAGTTACTGCAGAACCGACGGGAGTAGCCGCACATCCCCAGGAAGCGCATGAGTTCCTTCCTCGTCCTTGGAGTGGGGAAGGACAAGATGGCTTTAACGTTTGCGTCCTTGGGTCTCACCATACCATGCCCAACGATATGTCCCAGGTAAGTCACCGAGGCCCGGCCAAAAGCAGATTTAGCCAGGTTTATGGTGAATCCAGTCTCTTGCAGTCGTGCAAACAGTATCTCCAAACGCACCAGATGTTCGTCCCAGCTGTCCGACACCACCACCAGGTCATCCAGGTAGGCGAACGTCCCACCTAGGTCCTGAATAAGGTAGTTGATGGCCCTCTGGAATGTGGCCGGAGCATTAGAAAAGCCAAGCGCCATAACTAAATATTGAAAAAGACCAAATGGAGTTATAAATGCTGAGATTATTTTTGCCCTATCCGTGAGTCCCACTTGATAATATCCTTTCAACAGGTCCACGGTAGATATAAACTTGGCACAGCCTATGCTGTCTATTATATCTTCAATCAAAGGTAAAGGGTAGGAGTCTGAGACAGTGACCTGGTTCACTTTACGATAATCTGTACAGAAACGAAAGGTGCCATCGGGTTTTGGAATGAGAAGGCAAGGTGAAGCCCAGGGGGAGGTACTAGGCTCAGCTAAGTTATGTTTTAACAAAATATCTACCTCCTTTTTCATAATCTCTTTTTTTGTGGATTTAGTCGATATGCTGATTGCCTAATGGGCTGTACATCATCTGAGATTAGCTTAATATCGTGTTTAAGTATATTGCAAAACCCTGGGAGGTCTGATGTGACTTTAGGAAATGTTGATAATAACTTAGCGAGATCTTTTGCTCGAGATGGATTCAAAACAGAAAAATACTCATCCAAGTTGTTGAGTATGCGACTGTTAGAAGGGTTTTCTTTAGGGAGAGGGAAGTCTAAATTCTCCAATAGGTCCATGTCATCTGTCTCCGGCCCTGACAAAACCGTATGCAATACAGGTAGGCTTACAGCCTCTGGGATGTCTTCCTCTGACTGCCTGGAATGGTAAAGTTTCATGAGATTAATGTGAACAAGTTGTGAATCTTTTCTGCGATCAGGAGTATGGACTATATAGTTGAGAGGAGATAGTTTATTAACATTGACTTGAAAGTTTTGATGGAACCGTTCCAAGCAACCTTGGGACGGTGGGTGGTAAGCCGAAGATGTACAATGGTCCACACTGAAGTCTTTCATCACCTGTTTGAACAAAGATGGATCAGATTGTTGAACTGTAATGAGCTCATCCTTACTAATGGTCTTATTGTACACATTTTCTGTGGGTAGTAAGATATTGGAGGTGGTTTCAGATGAAGAGGGCCCATTTCGCACACTCTGTGACCGGGTGACAGCACAAGATGGGAAAAGATGAGGAATAGTTTCTTTAAGGTCAGTGGTGGAGTTAACAGGTAAGGGAGAGTCGACTGTCTTTATGTTAGGAACCACTAGATCTCCTACCAAGTCATTACCCAATAATAAATGAATACCGCACACAGGCATTGGATCTTTCCTAATGGCTACTTGCACTTCCCCAGTAATCAAGGGACATTGGAGGTGCACTTTAGCTAAAGGATAGGAAGAATGGGATGAGAGATCTGAAATGAGAACACTCATTAGTAAATGAGGTAGATATATCAGGAATGACGTTAAACAGGAGGATAGATTGTGCTGCGCCCGTATCACGTAGTATACGAATAGGGAAAGAACGAGACCCCTCTATGATTGAAATTTTTCCCTCATAGGTGAATGAAGAGAAGAGATCCTGATGGGGCTTTTCCACATTGGTGGTTGCTATTGGTTTGGATTTGGGATCCAGGGAACTACTTTCAGCAGTTCGACACTTTGGGTGTTTACAAGACTGGATCGTATGGCCTTGTTTTTTACAGTAAGAACAATAAATCTTGGTTGCATCAGGGGGGGTAGGTGTGGGACCTTTCGACCTACCATTCACGTCCCCAAGGTTATCATCAGAGGACCTAACATGTCGGAAAGTACCACATTCCCTACGGCACAGTGACTCCACCAGCAAGGCGTACTCATCAGCCAGCTCAGCCGCACGTCCTAAATTAACTTCTCCACGCTCCTCCACATGCTTCATGATGTGAAATGGTATCTTGCTTTTCCACTCCTCCAGGACTACCAACTTTAACAAATCCTGAGGTGGCCATTGTTAAGAAAACAGATTAATTAATTAATGACCAAAAGATAAGTGGATACCCTAGAAAATATCACGGCAGTGGATAACCAGAAAGTTCCGGAAACTACCCAAGTTATACCTAGGGAAATTCACTTAGGATTATTGTTCTTCTGAGAAGATCCTTACATAAGGATAAGAGACTTTAAAGAGGTAGGGCGTATTACGGCATTAATATAAAGACCCGGATTAACAACCCTGGAGTTACTTGATTATTGACCTCGAATGAGATAATGAGAACAATAATAATTGAGGCTTTATAATTATGGGGTCCTGGTGGAGCGGGGCGTCCCAAGATATCACTTCACCCTAAACTAGTGACTATGGAACAGCCTACTCTGGAGTGAGGGTACGGCATTAAACAAATCCGGATTCTTCCCTACACTCGATAAGACTTACCACACGACTGCCACGTGTAATAACAGGTAAGCCTTATGACACTTGGAACCTAATATCCTACGTCTGTCACTCTTAATGTACGATAATACCAATATATGCACACACATATGAAGGAAACTTTAAACCACCGTAAAGCAATTGTGAACAGAAGTGACTGGGAGGGATAATTAACAACGAGTAACAAGGGAGGAAGGAATATGGTACTTAAGTTCGGGTCCTGTCACGGTCGCCATTTGTTACGAGTTGGGGATTTAGAATATAGTTATACGTCTACCCAGATCCCAACAGGAAACAACAAAAAAAAAACAAAGACAATCGGACTATAAAAGGGTAGACAAAGGATGCGAGTTTTCGTTGTGTATAATAAAGTACCATAAATCCCATAACAAAACATTCAGCTTATAAAGTACCCTTAACCAAACTTAACCTAAACATTAACAGTATATACATATTAATAAAACAATAGTGAAGCAAGGTGGAGGTGGGAGAAGCAATACAAGATTACAAATACTTAAGTGAGGAGCCGAGATGGCTGACGAGTAAGGCTGAATATTGTAGAAGACGATAGGTAGTCACTGTGCCGTAGGTTTCCAGTATAGGTTATCCTGTGGTCACTTCCCAGAGTGTACTGCTCTCTCCTCGAATTGGAGCTGACAAAGAAAACTTTGAGGAGGTGACATAACAACCAGGATATGGAGAAGGGAAACCCGGGAGTGGTAACTAAGACGAGCCATACTCGTGTTTCGTCCCTAGATGGCGTTGCTCGTGGTGCTGGGTAGGTAGATCAAGACAATAGATGGCGTGGTTCGTAGTGCTGGGTAGGTAGATCATGACAATTGGCGGCGGGGTTCGTAACAGTATATACTGTCAATGTTTAGGCTAAGTATGGTTAAGGGTATATTATGGAAAGCTGAATATTTTGTTAAGGGAATTATGGTACTTTATTATACACAACAAAAACTCGCATCCTTTGTCTACCCTTTTATAGTCCGATTGTCTTTGTTTTTTTTTTGTTGTTGCCTGTTGGGATCTGGGTAGACTTTTAACTATATTCTAAGTCCCCAACTCGTAACAATATGCAGTAGGTAGTAGGTATTAGGAAGCTATCTGTTAGATACTGTGCTATGACTGTAATCCAGTTTGTCAGGAAAATGAGGTCCTTTGAAACTTGGTAACTGGCGCTGTATTGCCAGAAAATGTCAGGCATGACATTCCATGTGCATATGAAGTTGGAAGACAAAGTTACGAATATTTTGCCAAGCAACGCATTGTTGGTCGAGTAAGCATCTGGGAAAAGGTGTCCAAGGCTAATCTTCTGTCAAGGAAAGCAGCAAGCAAGACTTTAATCATCAAATTTCCTTCACAAGTTATAGAACTTAAGCAGGACAGATTTGTTTACTAGACTGCTTATCATCGCAAAATCTCGTGATGAAATCAATCTCCGAGAGTCGATTGGCATGCATGAATTCACTTGTCTCCCAAGATCTTTCTTCTCCTTGTTTGCCAAGCTCATGGATCTCCTTGAAGCAGCTCCAAAAAGTGAAGAGTCTACTGATGTTCAAAGCATCGCAGATCCACAAAAGGAACCATGTCATAAGACTCTCATCATCGATGACATGGCATTAGTTCACGAACTGTCCACTTTGTCTGTCAAAAAAAATGTGAGTTTTAAGACCACTTCATCAAAACATCAGCTAGGGCAAAAAGTTTTGATGCTTTTCATCTTGTCTTTGAACTTTATGGCGTAGGCCACTCGCTAAAACAAAGAACGGCGTTCAGTCAAATGATGAAAATTTTGAACAGTTGAAAGTAACCACGAAGAAGCAGATGCTCTGCTCATCATTCATGCCATATTTGCATCACAATCACCATACACTGATGTGTTTGTTCTAGGCATATCAAAGTCGCCTCAACTTGGAGAAAATGCAAGTATGATAACAGGAACTGGTGAGCGACGACACATTGTTTCTTTCACATCCATATATGATGCTATTGAGCCAGACATTGCAGAGAGCCTTCCAGGTTGGTTTCCATGCCTTCACAGGATCTGACTGCACAGGAAAATTTGTTGGAAAAGAAAAGAAACATGTAGGAGCACTTTGATGAAATCTAACACCAAGGTCCTAAATACGTCCAAGAGATTGATGAGTAGACCAAATGCCCCTCCTGCAGACATGAATATTGGTCAAGAGGAATTTGTTTGTAAGCTTTACTGTCCACAAATGACTTTTTCTGAACTGCCAAAACTTAGATGGCATCTCTTCAAGAAAACGCAGGCAGAGGCTGAAAAACCTACCACCGACTGCAGCAACTCTGGAGTATCATATATTGAGAGTAAGGTGTCAAACCCTTCAGTGGTCTTATGATGGAGTCAGTGAATTGCTTTCACCATTGGAGCATGGCTGGACGATTGAAACTGACTGTTTCATACCAGTGATATTAGATCTGCCACCAGCTCTAGAAGCTATCATAGAGCTTGTTAAGTGGATGTGGCGTCAGCAAATGTGTATCCTTGTCATGTTCATGCAGAAAGAATAACATGGCATGCACCGAGATGTGTAACTGTCAAGTGGATGATGAGAAATGCCTAAACAAGGTGAAGGAATCTGTGTTTTAAACAGAAGAGTCTAATGACGAGGACTGAAGCAATGTCGTAAATAATAACGTGTGACTTGTATACATATGATGTATAATACTATAAACTAATAATTAACTCTAAAATGGATGTAATAAGCTTTTCAGATAATGGTATTATGTATATGTTTAATTTCTTGTCTTTGCCTTTGGCAGCCATTTTTACTTACTGCATTTTCTTCTTTGCCAGACAGAGGATGACATATAATATATGAGCAGCCATGTTTGTAACACACTTAAGAGATTATAACAGCATTCATAATATATTATGTTAAATTGTGAACATATAATACCACATTTGCATATGTTATTGGACATGTTTTAAGTTATTTAGGACTTGGTAACACGTTTGTAATTGATTACGCCGTTCTTTGATGGCATAAAATTTATAATAAACCGTTCCTAGAAAAAATGACACCCTAATCTTTCTTAATCTACAGGTTATAAGGATTAATTTGATGTATGGTGTAAAAAATTAACATGTAATTTTTAGGGGTTTATGTAAGCGCCTGCACTAATATATCTTTTCTCACTCTTGATCGGTTTCATTCTTTCTATTATCTTATTCTCCTAAGATATCAGTTGACAACGATATTAAAGCGGGCCCTTCTCCGATGGGTCCTACTGGTCGGGAAGGTTGCGGACCCCAGGGCCAACCTGACCATCATCAAATAACTTGGGCCTCAACTGAGGGAGGATCGGCTTTTTTGTCTCTTCATTTTTCCAACATTCGCAGCCTGAGATCCAATTTTCTTGTGTAGCACCATCTATTAAACTCTTCCCCCGATCTCTTACTATTATCTGAACTTGAACTGACCAAACTGACACAAGTTTTCCATGAGGATGTTGAAGAGAGTTGGACTAAGAACTCCTCCTTGTGGTGTGCCACTTTCCAGTCTCTGGTGATCTGAGACTTGTCCTTGACAGGTAACTCTTGCTGTTCTGTTTTGGAGATAGTCGGCAATCCAAGCCAGTAGGCATCCCTTGACGCCTTTCCGGGCCAGAGTGGTTACAATGGCCTGTGCATTTGCCAGCTAAAATGCTTTCTCTTGATCAAGGAATACTACGATTGCCTTATTTTGACCAATCGATACCAGGAGAGTGGCCAAACTGTGTGCAGTGCTGACACCTTTGGTGAAGTGGTCCAGTTTACCAGAGGAGTCGTGTAAGGACGACCCTTTCGGCGGTTTTGCCGATTCATCCTGTTAGTGATATTGGTCTGAAATTCTGGGGATCATTGGGTTTGGGAATGGGAACAATGTTTGCCCTTTTCCAAGCTGACGGGAGTTTGCCTGCTGACCATGATGCGTTGGTAACTGTTCGAAGAGCAAATTCACCAGCAAGTCCTGGATTGTTGAGTAATGAATAGGTTATTCCAGGGGTGTCGAACATTTTTGAGAGCGTGCCCAAATTGGCGATAATATTCTGAAAAATTCTCTCGCGTGTGCGTGGGAACTTTGTGCAGAAGATTATTATTATTATTATTATTGTTATTACTATTATTATTATTATTATTATTATTATTATTATTATTATTATTATTATATTGGTATTTTACAAAAAATTTATAAAGAAACAGAACAAAATGCTTGAAAGCATTCACAAGAGGTAAAATTAATGAAATTCGTGACAACAATAATGGACCTTCATTTTTGAAGAAAGGAGGAGTCCTGTCGCTTATTTACGTGTATTAATTTTTTTTACTGTTAACAAAAGTATAAGAGAGAGAGAGTGAAATAAATGAAAGCATTTTAGAAAAAGCCTGCTCAAAAAATTATTAATATCAATGTTTCTAAAAATATAATTGAAAAATATCATCATTTATAAATGGTACTGTATCTTATAACCAATATATGACATGTGACAGTGAAATGATAAGCTTTGGTTCATATTATAAAACAAATCAAAAATCAAGGAAAGGAAAATAACCAGATTTTACTCTCAGTGAAACTTTTGCTGCTGCACCAACGATGACAGATATTTTATATCAGGCCTGTATTTGGTTGTTTTGAGAGCTGTGCATGCAAGCACTAGTTTCATCAGTAAGTCTACTCCTTTGATTAGACTTGACAAAGTTCGTCACTGAAAACAATGACTCACATGAATATGTAGATGAAAATACTGTTAATACTGCCATTGCTAAATTTTTCAGACAGTCAAATGTTTCAGGAATGGAATTCCATAGTTTCAGAACCTCATTTACTGCAATTTTCGGCGCTGATCCAGTCACTAACTGATCTCTTTTAATATTTTCTAGTTCAGCTCTTAAGTCGACAAATATTTGCCTCCAAAGTGAGCTATTTTGTAAATCAATCAATTGCATCTCAAAATTATCCGAATCAATCCACTGCAACATTTCCAAATTCAGTTTGTCAAATGTTACATTGTCTGCAGTTTATGAATTTTGCAATTTCTTCAAATTACCTGAACTTTTCTTAAGAAAACTGTTCTGTAGTTGAATCAATGATGATCGAAAATTTCATTTGAAGTCTCTGAATGTCTGTTTTCTTATGAATTTCAAGATCAGTCATGTGTTTTTTTTTGGTTTGGGAAATATTTAAAAGTGCCATTGTCGACATCACGTTTACAAATTTTCAGTTTGATTTCAAAGGCTTTCATGTTATCAAACATAACATCAAGTGTTTTGCCAGATCCCTGTAATTTGGTGTTCAAGTCATTTAAATGTGAGGAGAAATCTGTAAAAAACTTCAATCTACAAATCCACACAACGTCAGATAATTCTTAACAAGAAAATTTTTCTTTCTTCAAATACAGACGAATTTCATCAAAACACTCAACAAATCGTTTAAGGACAGAACCTCGACTAAGCCAACGAACATTATTGTACATAAGTATTCCTGTGTACACCGAATTCACCAAGCTCAGTAAATTCTGAAATTGTCTTTTTTTTCAAAGCACGCGCAGAAATAAAATTGACTACCTTGGTTATAATTTTCATCACTTCTTCAAGTTCTTTAAGGCCAGCTTTTTCACATAAAGCCTCCTGGTGCACAATACAATGAAAGGCTACCAATGGATGTCCAACATATTTTTCAAACACAATTACAAAACCTGCTTCTCTAGCCAATCATGCTGGGTGCACCATCAGTTGTCACGAAAACTATTTTTGAAAGATCAGCTTGTCGATTAGACAGTTCGTTTACTACTCCCTTGCATATTTCAGCCCCTGTGGTCTGCTCAGGTACAGTTACCAAGTTAACCAGTTCTTCACATATTTCATCACCCCTACAAAACCGAGCAATAATGGCTAGTAGGGTGTGTCAATTTTGTCAACATGTTAAAAATCATATTTGGTAGTCAAAATATTGTGCCTCTTTATGTCTAAACTTGAGATTAGCAAACAAAAATGAATTGAAATAACCCTCACCTACATCAATTATACCTTAAAGTTTCAAATATCAGTATTTCAACAAATTAATGAGACTTGATTAGAATTATTCACTTGATATTAACTAATCTCATGTAAGCATATGGATTATGGAGTATTTTATGGTTCTATAGCTTGTGTACAATATGCATGTCAGAACATGAACATGAACAGGCTCTCCGTGTGGGACAGTTTAATTCTTGTTTTGACTTGTACCAAGCGTGAGGATAAGGCGCCCGGCTCACTCTCCTTCTAGATATCATAGACGGTGGTTTGCTCTCATTGCACTTGCACCTACTCTACCAGACGAATTCTACATTTTAATTATTGTAAGTAGGGCATATTGATTGTCGCAGTTACTTATATCATTGTATAAAACATTATGTTCTAAGAAATTATTATGTTATTTCTGTTACAGCATTTTTGATAAACAAATTGATATTTTTTGAAACAACAATTGAATTATGAAACATTGAAATATTTTTCTATTTGTCAGATAGTGTGAAGATGTCAAAATTGAAGACAAGAAGTCAGTTGTCAACCCACTTGAGCCTGCTAGTTGGTAAAGGGAAGGAGCTTCCTGTATCAGAACTTCCAACAGTGAGAGACATGCTAAGATTAGGGTTACTCCTTCGAGAAAAAAATGCAAAGGACAGAAGGAACTATACAGATAAAGAACTCATAAATGACATGATAGTCCCTCTTCTGCATCAATGGACAAAAGCTAATGCACTATTCAAACCACCTGTGATTAATCAGTGTCGAACTATTGAGCTAAAACTAACGAAATTATGGCACAAAGCAGTTGAAACATCACTTGGTAAAGGAAGCTTGGCCAGGAAAAATGAATTTCTGCACACACTTGATACTCTGTTTGACATTTTGACCTGCAAGTGCTCCATACAATTATGTTCTGAATCCAACTGTTCTCACTCAGGTAAGAGAGAAAATAATTCCCACATTGATTGTGGTTGTCCTCGTGAAAAGAAGATCCCTGTTTTAGAGCTTGAATTTATAAAGGCACAGAGGACAAAGGCAGAAGGCCAAGGAAGTATGCAAATGGGTTCAATAGATTATTCAGAAACAAAGAAGCAGATTGCTAATGCCAAGAAGAGAGAACAAATCCGAGAGAGGGAACAAAAGAAGAAAATGAAGAGTGAAGAAGCCATCCAAAGAGAGGAAGAGCTGTGTCAAGATGTTTATCACTTCTTTGATAGTTCTTCTGATGAACAGGAAGCAACATCAGATGATAGTTCCAAAGAGCCATCTGAACCTTTACCAAAGAAAATGAAATACAACACAAGAAATATTTCAGACATTGCTTTAGCTAGTATTCGCCACCATGCTGGACTTCGTGAGGCTGCAGAAATTGCAACTGCCGCTTGGATAGATGCAGGCCTCATCAGCCGAGAGGATGTATCTTTGGTGATAGATCATAATAAAATTAGAAGAGCACAAGAAAAAATAATGAAGGAAATATCTGATCAGCATGAAAAAGATTTAAGCGAGGGAGGGCTCTCCTGTCTTTTGTTTGATGGAAGAATAGATGACACAAAAGTTTTGCTAGAAGTAGAGAGAGTGAACAGAAAGTTTCCAGGTCTCATCAAAGAAGAACACTACTCTGTCTGTTCTGAGCCTGGTGGTCGGTTTTTGTTTCACTTTGCTCCCGAAACTGAAGTAGAAGGGAAGAAACATGAAGAGGTCATTGCTGATCATATTTTATGTTGGGTTCAGGAGAGAGGACTTGGCAGTTCACTGCAGGCTGTTGGTGGAGATTCAACTGCAGTGAACACCGGATGGCAGGGGGGTGTAATGACGCATTTAGAGAAAAAACTAGGAAGAAGACTTGTTTGGATTGTATGTGATTTACATACAGGCGAGCTACCTCTTCGTCATCTCATCCAGGAACTTGATGGTCCTACAAAGAGCAACAACAAGTGGTCAGGTCCCCTTGGCATCATGCTGGATGAAGCAACACAACTAGAAATAAATACAACCTTTCCAAAGGTCGAAGTTGGCCCTCCCCTTCCGGCGTTGTCTGAAGGAGTCATCAAAGATCTCAGCACAGATCAATCCTATGCTTATCGTATTGCCCAAGCAATAAGATCAGGAGAAGTGCCTCAGTCATTGGCTCTCTTGGAGATTGGACCTGTCAGTCACAGCCGTTGGTTAACTACAGCTCTTCGTTTCTGCAGGATTTGGATTTCCAAACACGAATTGAAGGGCAAAGTGCTGAAGAATTTGAGGTTAATTGTTGAATTTATTATTGGAGTTTATCTTCCCCAGTGGTTTAGTGTGAAACTTAATCCTATGTGGGTGGATGGGCCCAATCAACTTTTGTTTCAATTGCAGCTAGTAAGAACACAGAGGTATGCTCGATCAGAAGCAGTTTTGCAAGCAATGCTTTGCAGTCAATGTACCAATCTCCGACCGAGGCTGTAGAAGTCATTCTAAAGATTAGAGGAACGCTAATAGATGACGACCAGTTGGGAGACTGTTCGTTTCATTCAAGAAAAGTTCCCCCAATAAACGTCAATGCCACCAAATTGTCAGAATTGGTTGACTTGAGTTTGGAAGTCTTAGAGCCACCATTGACAACAAGTCTAACTAGCCAAGAATTGAGAAACCTTAAAGAGACTCCAATGCAGGTGCCGAAGTGGCCTTCCCACACTCAAAGTGTGGAGAGATGTGTGAAAATGGTCACAGAAGCAGCGGGCCATGTTTACAGCCACGAGAGGCGAGAAGGTTACATCAAAGCACAAATAGCAAGCAGACGACTGATGACAAGAAACCAAAGCAAAGAGAGTATGAAGGCATTGGTTACTTTCAAATAGACTACGGATAATAAAATATAATAATTTGAAACTTGAAACAGTAACATGTGTGCAAACGCTGGTTATGTTATAAATTCACAAATATGTACATTTAAAAATCCATTTGATGTAGGTAGGACTTATTATAAAAAAAAATTTATGCCAGAATATTGTTTTGCATGCTTAAAGACTACAATAAATTGCTACCAAATTACTCGATTTTCAATTTAGCCAGTTCACCCCCTAAATTGACACACCCTAATGGCTAGCCTTGCTGATATGTAACATCAGTGCTCTCATCAAGACAAATGGAAAACAATTTACATGAACCAATATTTTTTGTTAGATGTTCTACTATGTTTGTTTCCATCTTTAATATTCTATCGTTTACTGTGTTTCTACTCACTAGCAAATCCTTGTTGAGCAATAATCTTTGAAATCTCAAAACCAGGAACAACTAAGTTGGAACTACCTGAAAGAAATTTCATCAAAATATTTGAGTGAATTTTTTTGTTCCTGATTTCTCGAGAAATGTGTTCTTTTTGTTCTTGCTCACTTTTATCGTAAAGCCATTTATGAACAGTTTCATAATGCCGCTTTACGAAGGAAGTCCCGCACACCACTTTTTCGGAACATAAGATGCATAATGCTTTATCACCATTTTTGATCATGCCAAATCTTTCACGCCACGATTCTTGAAAATCTCTGGTGCTGCTGCCGCCTTCATTTGAAAATTTTTGCTTGTTTGCTGGTTGAGCTGACATTCTGGACAAGCTGAAAAGGGTAGATACAATGCAAATACTAATGCGAAATCAAAACAGAGTAGTAAACAGTAATGCAGTTTACAAATCACTTTACCAATAAATAATCACTCAACCATATTCCACACGACATTATATTCTAATCGTCAAACATTTCAAGAATTTTATTCTCTGTATCATTAGTTTATTATCGTTTTCTTCTGTCACAAAATATCCAGTGTTCACTCACAAACAACTGTAGGAAAATTGGGGCAGAGCGAAGCCAATGACAACCGTTCACTTCTATCATTACCCGAATACTGATGTGTACACTGGATCGGCAGGGATTTCAAAACGTGTCATCTGAAGTAAAGTGTTCTTGCAACCGCCCAGCTGGTGCCAAGCCGGCGTGAGGCGTCTCCTGTGAACATTTCTCACTGCTCCCGGTTTGTAAAAATTCATTCGCAGCAATAATTGGTAGTAATGAAAATCATTAGGATCATATGAAGATCCTCCCCCCCAAACCTACTTGGGGGGGATCTTCATATGATCAAGCCCAGTCGCGCTCATCTGAAGATCCACCCCCCCCTATCCTAACCTAACCTAACCTCACCAAACCTAACCTAACCAAACCAAACCTAACCAAACCAAACCTAACCTAACCTAACCAAACCTAACCTAACCAAACCAAACCTAGCCTAACCTAACCTAACCAAACCTAACCTAACCTAACCTAACCTAACCAAACCTAACCTAACCAAACCTAACCTAACCTAACCAAACCTAACCTAGCCTAACCTAACCTAACCTCCCCCCCAAACCTACTTGGGGGGGGGAGGATCTTAATATGATGTAGCCTGGGGAGGGGGGAGGATCTTCAGTTGGATACTTTGGGGGGGAAGATCTTCATATGATCCAATCATTTTATATATATATATATATATATATATATATATATATATATATATATATATATATATATATATATATATATATTATGAGTGGGTTTAAAAAATCTTTGGGCGGCAGTGCACGCGTACCATAGATTCGCCACCCATGTCCTAGGGCAACAAGGAACTAGGTAGGTGTTGTAAGCCTTCATTGTCAATTTATTGATATAAAGACGAGCGAGAGAGACGTAACCGATGGAAGGAAAATGCCACAAGAGGCCTTGAAAGGAAAACAACATCACTGATATAGACAATATGTCCCCAGCAATCCACCCCGTGGAAGAATCACACACCTTCGCGATTCCGACTGTGATGAAGTGCAAGATTCACAAAGAAACCGAATTCAACCATACATACAAGGTAGTGGTAGCACTGGAACTAGAATGCAAGAACATCAAGTTCAGTGTGAAGCCCATTCTAGTAGTAGAGCGGATAATGGAAAAATCGTGCAAATGGCTACCTGTCAAATTTGCCTGATTGGACATTTGAAAATCCAAGATGGCGGTCATTTTTCAAGATGGCTGCCAAATTGACCTTCAAAGATTTTTTTTTTTTATAGAAATTGATGTCGTTGGTCAATCTAAATGATCTTAGTGTCGATATGTATGTTTTCAAGCATGCTCAGATGATTTTTTCTATTTCTGATGATTTCAGATATATATTTGTCTTATTTATGACTGGTTTTATGTTTTTCCAACTAGGTCTGTGCATGTGAAGGAGTGATTGTCGGGCACTACCAGGGCACACTGGTGACATCACTGCTGTGCAACCCAGCATGGGGTTCAGTGTCAGCTAAGAAAAAGCATGTCATACTGCAACAGCTTAGTGTCCCAAATGCTGCTTAACCAACCCCAAATCAGTTAAGCAGCCGCACCTGAATTGACAGAATGTGCCAGTGCGGGAGAGACGAGCCAAGGATAACAGGGTTTTAGTTATCTGAATGGTTTACTGATCGCACGGGACTAATGACACTGGATGAACGATCGGACTAGGTGTAGGGCAAAAGGCATGAACCTAGTTGTATCCCATACAAGAAAGTGCTCATCAGGGTGGTAAAACGATAAACCCTCGGCCCTTAAGTTCAAAAAAAGTTATGGACACAAAATCTACCAACAAATCATTCCTCAATGACTGGGCAAAGTGTTGTCTTTGTCAACAGGATAAGAAGGAAGATCTTAAGTCTCCACATGCAAATCCTGCCAAAAAAGGAGGTGGCGGTTACAAGAGCTTGGCAAGGAATATTCCTCTATTTCATTCAAACAATGCACTGCCAATCAAGCTTGACCCTGCAAGACTTGTTGAAGATGATGGGATAGAGGAGACCTTGAGGAGAAACAAGGCACAGAATCATGAGTTGCAGACCTCTGTTCAACAACAAAAAGTTAAATAGAACTCAGAAAAGGCTAACCTCTGCAGCTGCTACAGAGGAGAGCAGCAGTAGTAAGATACCACGAATGGTCAGAGACCCCCAAAGCAACAAAATGCTTTCTATGTGAGGAAGAAGCTTCGGGAGATGACATAAGACATGCAATGACAATGAAACTTAATAAAAGATTGAATGATTGTGCAAAAATACTTAGCGATGGAAAGCTCCTTGCCAAACTAGGTGCAGTGAGATGTTGTGGCACAAGAACTGAAGTATCACCCTCGCTGTCTGGCAGACCTGTACAACCTAGAAAGAACACTCCGAAATGCTCATGAGCAAGAAGAAGCACAAGAGCTTCATCCGAACAAGGACGCATACCCAACTGCTTTCTCTGAACTGGTCACTTACATCACTCAGATGAAAGCTTCTAGTGAAGGCACTGAACCACCCATTTTCAGACTTGCTGACCTGGTTACACTCTACAGACAGAGACTTGAGCAGCTAGGTGTTGGATCCCCCGATGTTCATGCTACTCGACTGAAGGACCAGCTGCTTTTTCACATCCCCCAGCTACAAGCTCATCACCAAGGAAGCTATATCCTACTGGCCTTTGAGAAGGATGTTGGCTCAATCCTGGCATGGTGTAGATATAAAATCCCAACTCCAGCATGGCGCATCGAAGTCTGACCTTGCTATGTCACAGCTCTTACAGTACAACTTCTTTGCCAACTACAAGGTGGAACACAAATCAACAGACACTCCAAGGTTCATGAGACACCTTCTGCTATCTACGTCGGCATGTCTGTGTTTGCTAAGACAAGAAAGAGGCAGCTCAATAGCTCATCGACATGCTGCATGAAAATGGGGTCAGCATTTCATGTGACAGAGTTGTACAATTACACTGGTCAACAGCCAAAATGGTTCACATATAAGATCATGCTCACACAACTAATTTCATATTGCTGAATTCGAATCTGATATTTGTTTTGTTCTATCAGACCAGGTTTTATAAAAAAATCAATAGGTACAAATATTTAATATTCCATCACGTGTCGTGCAAAAGATGAGATTATCTCATGTGACTGTGCTTTCATGACTAATTTCATATTAATGAATATTAATTGGATGTTTCATTCTACCATCAGACCTACTTTCTTAAAGAATAAAAAAAATAGTAAATATAGTAACATTATCGCGTCATGCAAGATACAATTTTAAACCTATCACACATAAGCTCATAAAAAAATTGTACCAAAAAACATAAGTTCAAATCCCTTATAATGACAAAATATGAAGTTCTAAAAGTGCTTCTGAACTTTACTCTTTCTCTTGTACAGCTTGCTCTCTTCTCGTTGCAGTGTCCAGCAATAGTCGCCCATCATGTTAGGACTGAATTGTCCCTGATATCTGCTCTCCATTATGGCGATATCTTGATGAAATCTTTCGCCGTGTTCATCACTAACGTCTCCAAGGTTACCTGGAAAAATTCAATATGAGAGTGGAAAAAATGCAATTTCAAGGACATCCTTGCTCCCAATGCATGATAATTCTGAAGCATGGTTGTTACGATTTCTTTGTAGTTGTCAGCACGATAGTTTCCAAGAAAATTCTTTGACACATTGACAAATGATTCCCATGCTTTTTTCTCCAGTGGGTTCAATGTTTTGGTGAATTCGCTATCATTAACTAGTATACGAATTTGTGGTCCATTCAAGACACCTGCTTTCAACTTGGCTTCGGAAACCATACCACCTAGTTTCTGAGATTAGTATAGAGTCCCAGCACCGAATTGATCCATAGCTTTGATGAAATTTTTAGCCAAACCGAGCTTTAGATGCAGTGGAGGCAAAAATATCTTTTCTGGATCTACAACGGATTGTGAGCACAGTTAAACCTTCCAGGCACATCTCTTGGTCTTGTCGGCCAATCCTTTCTCACATAGTGCTCTGCATCAGCTCTGCTGTTCCACAAGCACAAAAAGCACATGTGCTTTGTGTATCCACTCTGAAGGCCCAGTAGTAAACTGATGACTATGAGATCGCCACATATCTTCCACTGGTGTTTTTCATACTCTACAGCGGCCAACAGAATTTTCATTGTTTCATAGCTCTCAGTCATTTTTGTTGCGTGTGCTATTGGGACAGATGGAAGCCGATTACCATCCTGTAAAAGAACAGCTTTCAGAGAGCCTTTTCCTGAGTCTATAAACAGCCTCCAATCCTCTGTCTTGTATGTTTCCGACTAACAGAGTTGTTGCATGAGAGATACTGCGTCCTCGCAATAACAAAGGTTGTTTGCCATCTTGAAAAATGCAGACAGCTGTCTATGTCGGTAACGCGCTGTAGTGATATGCACTCCATCTTCTAGCAGGCTACGCTGCTTTAGTCTGGATCGCAAAACTTCAGCCTTTTCTTTTGACAAGTTTAGGTCCCTGATGAGATCATGAAGCGCTTCTTGAGTAAATAGTTTAGGCCTGGTATTTTCAGAGTCACCCTGGTAGTCGTTTTCCATTGAGGTAGAGGTAGAATCGGAATCACTCAATTCTTGTTCAGTCGGTGGATTTGGGACTGGAAGTTCAGCACTGTGCGGTACTGGTCGGATTGCAGAAGCAATATTGGGGTGCTGTACCTTGCCTCGTGTCTTGATTTTTATTCCCTTAATATTTGTGAGACAGAAGTAGCAGTCACTACTGTGGTCTTTAGGTTCACGCCATATCATTGGTACAACAAACGGCATTCCTGAACTTCGTTTACCACACATCCACTCGCTCAGGTGGTTAACACAAGACTTACAGGCTATATGAGGTGCCCATTTACTGTCTTGGTCACCCAAATGACATTTGAAGTAACTTTTGTAGTTCAGTCGAACAGCTTTTGTGATTGGTTTCTTGAGGCTACCAGGAGTGAAGGCACCACATATGTAGCAAAAACTGTCAGTACCGTTCACACACTTGCGACGTTCCATGTTTTGTTAATTTCAGAGTAATTACAAATCACGCAGGTGTAGATATACAATATCATGAATCAGCAAAGTGAAACAAACAAAAAAGCACAAATCAGGACAAAATAATTGCATAAGTGGAGCCAGTGAGCATATAAATTACTGTATGAATAGCATGGTACACTAAATATATAGATATGCTGGTTCTGGAAAACTGAGCCTGATACAGCTATACGAATGTCATAATTGAGTTCAGCACATACAATTACACTAGAATCAGACTGTTTTGATCCAGAACCATGAGAATTTTTTTTTTTTATGTTGACCAGTGTTATCAGCCCAGCTAGGAGAAGCAGTTGTATGCCAATACGTGGAAGATGGAGTGGTGTGTCCACCAATCTTGAGGAAGCAGTTGTTCACGACATCAGCAGTGGACAACATTGACCACAACCCCACTGCGACTACGGGCAAAACGTCCTTCCATGGGACCAGTGTGTCCATCTTCCAACATCCAAGCCCCGAACAGGCTGGTGAGGAGCGTGAGCCACTCAGACGGAATGCAGATACGATGGTCAAGAAAGTTCCTGAGCTTCCAGAGGCATTCATCAATGTCTGACCAGCTTATACTACGAAGAATCCCAATCCTCCCTTGGTAGTACCTCAGTCATTTCCAGCACCTGAGTCAATCCAGTCACACCTGCAGGGAGAGTATGCTTGGCTGGAAGAGGTCTTGCTCACTGAGGATGTAGCTGATGAAGTTTGCATCATGTGGGCAGCTCACCATGCAGCACATAAGAGGAGTCAGCCATTTGAAGTGAGCATTACGTCTCTGTTTCCCCTGCTTCTAGATCAAGCACACTCTGTGGCAACCATCAAGCGTGTCATGGAAAAGGTTCGTGATACAGTGGCTTTTCTGAACCCAGGTCAGATCCCATTCATAGCTGCTGACCAGCCACTGTATGCCCTGGCAAAACAAATCCAATGGCATTGGCCTGAGTATGGAGAAGACAGATATGTTATTATGTTCGGGGGACTTCACATACAGATGGCTGCACTGAGATCACTAGGAACGCTTCTACAAGACAATGGTTGGACCGGTTCCCTTGTTGAAGCAGGAGTGGCTTCATCTGGAACAGCAGTGTCTTTTCTGTCTGTATCAAGTGCAACTAAGACAAGACTAGCGCATCAAGTCACAGCATGCAGCTTGTACAAACTGATGAAGGAGGCATACCAGGACTATTGCTCTGATGAGTCTGAAAGGTCAACTTTGAGCTTTGAAAACTGGTGTAAACAACGAAGGCTTGAGAGTTCACAGTTCCAATTCTGGAATCTTGTACTCGACATAGAGCTCACCATCTTCATGTTGATCCGCTCATTCAGGAAAGGCAATTTCAAACTCTACCTTGAAGCTCTCTCAGAGCTGATCCCCTACTTCTTTGCGAACAATAATGTTAATTATGCCCGATGGCTTCCAATTCACCTTCGAGACATGATGTGCCTTGAGCAACAACATGCAGAGGTAGCGAGGGAGTTCTACAATGGAACTCTGTTGTCCACAAGTCAGGAAGAGAGTTCTCTGCCATTGCTATAGATCAAGCCCATGAACAAAACAATGCAGTGATTAAAGGCGATGGAAGAGCAATTGGGTTGACTGAGGACCCAGCAGCACTTCATAGGTGGATGGTGGCTGGACCTGAAGTGAGTCGTCTTGTTGCTGGATATGAAGCTGCGTCAGGTGCAAAAGATGGAACCACCACCAGCAGCCGACATCATGAGCAGACCCTGAGTGCACGGAAATCTTTCTTTGAGAAGGTGGAAGCACATTCCAAGGAGCTGCGGGAGATGGGCAACCCTTCCAAGAAGAGTTATCTGACTTTCTGGTGTTAGACACAAAGAACATTGTAGATCCAGATATTGCTAAAATGGTTGGTACATACCATGACAGAGGAAAAGAGCAATTCCAGTCATTCTTAGAGGGACTAAAGAATGAAAGTAAATGTCTGTTCTTCCATCCAATCAAGAAAAACAGATCCTCCTCCTTCAAACATGACCACGTTGTTATAAGTCCCAAAGAGAAGTTACTGAAAGATGACTGTCAGCTGTTCTCGCGACTCTTCATCTCCAGTCAGAACAGACAGTATGACTTGCAAGAATTCTTCAAGCATGAGAACCAGTCTGCTCCTGCCTCCCTCAGTGACAATGGCAAGCTTCATACATGTCAGAAGTCACAGCTGGCTGAAATTCTTCAAGCACAAGTGAATGCCTCAGAGAGAGAACCACATGGAGATGCTATCATCATAGATGGCTCAGCACTGATCAATGCCCTGCCTCCACGTACCTCAAAGACTTTTGATGCCTATGCCAGAGAAGACATCCTGCCCAAAGTGGAATTCTATGGTGCCAAATACAATAGGGTGGATGTAGTGTTTGATGTGTACAAAAAGTCAAGTCTGAAATCTGAAGCCAGGTCGAAAGAAGGACAGGGGATCAGGAGAAGAGTTACAGGAACCAGTAAGACTCCCAAAAACTGGAGAAGCTTTCTGCGAGATGACAAAAACAAGACAGAACTATTCCATTTTCTCGCGGAGAAAATGTGTGAAGCACAGACGACAAGCACGGTGGTTGTGACAAAGGGAGAAGATGCCATTAGCAACACAGAGGAGTCCCTAGAAGCTGTGGCTTCAAGCTGTCATGAGGAAGCAGACACACGAATATTAGTGCATGCTAGGGATGCAGCAATAGAAGGTAGCAAGTCCCTCATCATCAAAGCCAATTACACTGTCGTGGTCGTCATAGCAGTATCTGTACTGCCATCACTACAACAGCTTGGTCTTGATAACATGTGGATTGCCTTTGGCCAAGGAGCCAGTCATCGATGGATTCCAGTTCATGATGTAGTTTCTGCGATAGGGCCTAAGAAAGCTAGTGGGATCTTATTCTTTCATGCTTTCACTGGCTGTGACGTTGTGTCTGGCTTCCGTGGGAAAGGAAAGAAATCTGCACGGCAGATATGGAATATCTGTGATGAAGTTTCAGAAACATTCACTAAACTCAGCCAATTTCCAGCAACAGTTGCTGAAATTGACCTGCAGAAGCTGGAAAGATTTGTTGTCCTCATGTACGACAGATCTAGTGCAGCCACTGGTGTAGATGAGGCAAGACTAAATCTCTTTTCCCGCAAGCAGAGACCATATGACTCCATTCCACCAACCCAGGCAGCCCTCAAGGAACATGCAAAGCGGGCTGCCTTCCAGGCTGGCATCATCTGGGGCTAGGCAATAATCTCCAATCCAGAAACCAGCATTCCTGTCAACTGGGGATGGACGCAGAAGGGAGAGGCATGGCAGATATGTTGGACGAATCTTCCCCCGATTGCATAGTGCTGTCAGGAGCTGACCAAATGTTCCTGTAAGAAAGATTGCAACCAGAGATGCAAATGCTTTCGCTCTGGACTTTCCTACACAGCACTTTGCAGCTGCATATGTGAACAGCAGTAAATGCACAAAGATGTACTGTCAGGAGAAGTCACAGGAACCAGTGCTAATAGTGAGTACTTTTTTTTAGTAAGTTCTTTTTTCTTATATTTTTTTACTAAAAGTGTTATTTTATGTGGATAAAATGTTACAATGGACTTAAAACTATAAAAAATCATCTGAGCATGCTTGAAAACATACAGATCGACACCAAGATCAGTCAGATTGACCAACTACATCAATTCTATAAGAAAAATCAACTTTTGAAGGTCAATATGGCGGCCATCTTGAAAAATGGCCGCCTTCTAGGATTTTTAAATGGCCATTCAGGCAGACTTGACTAGTAATCATTATAGAATTACCATGCTAAATTTGGTGATTGTATCACCATTTGCATGATTCTCTTGAAAAAGTGCATTTTGCTGCCCCACTATAGTTAGAGACCTGATACTCTCTCCCGAAGGCCACAAGACAGCCAAGATCCTCAGCGAGGTCACCAACCTCAACAGGAAGACGGTCAAGGTAATACCATTAGACCCCGAGGAGAAAACAACCAGATTGGTCCTACTACGATATCCTCTTAGGTACGAAGAGGTGAGTAATATGAATTAACCCCTTTAAAAGTGTTAACTTAACCCTTTAATGACTCTGATGGGTGGTAAGTGGATGTTTCTCTACACTCCCAACAAATATTTTAGGTAGGCCAAATTAGCTATAATTATACTTAATATTAGCAAAAATAGGGAGAAAAAATAAGATTATTATTACTTCTTTCAATAAATACACTTAATCATATAACATCGGCTATATTAAATGACATATCATCGGCCTCCTACATTTAGGAAGCGAATCCATGGCAAAACAAAGGCACAGGAAAAAAGTCAAAGACCTAACGTAACCTGTCAATAAATTGATGCTCTTATATTTCTTTTTTGTTTCATTACCAGCCTACTTTGTTTAAGATATTGAGTAAATTTATTTTTTCATATAATAGTATTAATAATCGGCTTCAAATATTTTTTGCTGTATTACTTGATTTGTTTATGGTATTTAAAATGAAATGCGACTTTTTTCCCAAGGGCACCGACTGCCAACTAAGGATGCGGCTCGATCACTTAAGATTCTATAAAAAAGGAAAGAAAAAATGCAGCCACCTGCATTGCTGGAGGAGTTCTTAATTAACATTAGTTTTACAGTGCATGAGTTACTAAACGTTACAATTACGTTCCAAGTTTTCAGTTGTAGAGGAGTTTGAGAGACCTTTTTGTTAAATGTTAATACTAAGTGATTCCTCATTGTTATAAGGCGGTTTAGGATCAGTTCTATAAAAAATGATTTTTTAGTGATGTTAAGGCATTTGTCTATAAATGATCTAGGGTATTTTAAGTTCAGTCCATTATTATAGTTATATTTTATATTCTTCATCAATGATGAAGACAGTAGACATGACAGCCTGATATCTTAACGAGAATTCTATCAGGAGTGAGTTGCAGTGTGGCTGGGTGGATTAAAAGGAATAAGTTGAAGTGATTTGGCCGTTGTTCAGAGAACGTGGAGTGCATAGAAAAGGTATTTGAAAGTGAGGTAAAAGACAGGGTGGGGAAGAGGAAGACCATGTAGAGTGAAGCAGTATATAAAAGAGATATAGGTTAATGGCAAAAGGGGCGTGTCGCAACAAAGTAGCCTGGAGACGTTTCTGTCATGATCATCCCTTGTTGGTCGGAGGCTTGAAATGCATAATTGCACTGATGCAAACTTTTGTTATGAGACAGATGGGTTTGAAATTAAATTTTTTGTGAAAAATCACCTTTAAAACAAAAATTGTGCGTGGCATCCACCCACAACTATTTTCTTTTTTCTTAAGTAGAATTGATATAGCATGGTTAACTGCTATTAACACGTCAGTGCAGTAGAAGTTGGAAAATCCTATGTTGGCTGGTCCACTACTACCATTGATCACCTGTTGTACTATAAACTCCTAACTCGTTATAACTTAACCAGCTAACGGGCTTACAATACAAATTACCAGAGTTTCGACTCCCATATTTATTTTAATAATCTAACTAGAAACTGTCTCACACAATGTTGCAGTAGAGCTCTGAGCAAGAATAACTCTTCTATATGATGATGCTGGGGGCCTCGCGTAATAATAATATGTAAACCACCATATGTGACGAGGGATAATACACTTGTTTGTTTTTACGACGTGGTAGTTCAGTCCCTCTCTGAATTTCTGCCGGGTGGGGTGGTGTTGGGTGTCTCATCCGTTCAAACTTCATCTGTGTATATTTTTAACGTAAAAGAAAATCAAGATTCTAACCCACGTTACATGGTCTTCAAAATGGCAAGTAAGAGATAGCTCACTTTAATACTCGAAGGTGATGACAAGTGAGGTAATGACTAACATTGTCTTTGTAGGACTTGTTTTGCTTTGAATGAATTCGAGGTGATGATACTTGCTGTGTGCTTTGCATATGCCTCTCACTGAGTGTTTACAGCGGCGCTGTGTATCAACTTCTTTCTTTTCACGGATATAATTCGGCAAGAAGATTTTCCGGCCAGTTAGTGTCTTCACTCGAACAGATACTGGCTTGTTAAGCCTGTCGACATGCCATCTGACACGGGATATCTCTCCGACAGTGTCGGCCAGGCGTGCCGGATGAGTTGCACATAGGGAGCATTTACAGTACCATTCGTTGTCTGACCAGTTTCGCGCACATGGTAAGCTACTTAGTGGAGTATGATAATTGTTTGTGAGATAAAGAAGAAGAGAAGAGTGAAGAAAATAACATTGTGGTGCAAACAGTAACTTCTCAAGAGGCGCTCCAAGGGAAGTTTTAAACACATATTTAATGAACTTGAAACGACTAATAGAGAGGCAGGATACTAGATTCAGAGAGAGTATTTCGGCAGGAGCACACCTCCAAGCTACTCTTTGGTATCTAACAACTGGATGCTCCTATAGGTATGCAACATTCCATGCGAGTTTCTAAACAAAGTCTGAGTTCAATCATTCCTGAGACATGCCAAATTATCTACGAAGTACTCAAAGACAACTAACTACATGAAGGCAAAGAATAGTTATGTATAATTTGAACAAGTGGCAAGTAAACGCGATTTGGCTAGTTTGAAATGTTTTACCACTAATGTAATTGTTTACCAAATAGCATTCCAGTTAGATGTAGGATAGATGATTAGTGGGTCCCATATTTGTGACCTGACCTAACATGATATTTTTTTTTACGGGGATTAGCCCACCCGGGCACAGGTCACTGACCCACATTGGGGCCTGGGGGGCGAAAATGTAATAATAATAATATTAATAATAATAATAATAATAATAATAATAATAATAATAATAAGTAATAGTAATAATAATTCACGATAAATAAAATTTGTGATAAAACAAACAAAAATAAAATTATACAATAATGATGATAATAATACAGTAACTGTAGTAATAATATTAATATTAATAATAAAGAAATATAAATACAAAAATGAAAAAGCATATCAAAAGTGAGAAACGATATATGTATGTTGTGTTGTCAATGGTAAGAGAAACAATTGAGACCCTGCAATTGCGTGTAAATGAAGCAGAAAGTCAGATCAGCAACCTGGGACTTGGTCACAATTTTCGTGATGCCATATAGTGGTGTTGGTGTGCCGAATAGTGGATGTCATGTTTGTGACCTGACCTCATGTTTAGTAATGTCACCCTGTACTTAAGCCTCTCTCCGTCCATGTAATTCAGTTGCCTCTGAAGATGTCTTGAATAAAGGCATAAAGATATGTGTATGCATAAAAAAAACAGGCATTTCGTAATAGCTATATAGCATTGTTTTCAAAATAGCCATCCAGCACACTGACAGTTGTGGCGTTCGGCAGGGCGGCCTGATCGCGTGGTGATCGAACACCAGAAAAACGGTTATTGATCAGGCACGAATACGGATTTGTGTGGGAAGGTGGCTGTTTAACAGTCAGAGCGGGCGATATATCGACAGGCACTCATAAAGGAAACGGGGCCCTCCGGGAGAGAGGTCTTGGAACTTGTGGCCTATCAGTTCTGGTAAGTGTACAATCAAAGACAAAAGTTGTGTCGCGGTGTTATCCGAAGATTAATTATAACTTGTGAAACATTATGACAGCCTTACCACAAGGCAGAGCACACCAAAACTTTTAGCTCTTCGGCATATGTTTTCGCCAAATTTCACGACACGACTCTTGTCTTTCTTTGTACATTACCTGACGTATTGGGCAGGGGGAGGGGAGGTGACGGGTGTTGTTAGGGGGGATATGTTGGATCACTTCCATGCACACAAACCAATGTCTCGGGTCATGTCTCGTTTCATGCACAACTAATACGAGGTGGCTATAACTGCATAATTATGCTATGTTGAAAAATATTTATTCAGATTATTGCTCATTTCTCAGTGATAACGAGGGATAAATGAACAATAATCTGAATAAATATTTTTCAACAGCTTTCACCACCGAAAATTTAAACATGATATCCGAGGTACCGACTCTATTCAGAGATAGTGAAGAAAACAAATTAAGCGAGATAGTTGTGACTAGTAACGATGTAAATAAGCAAATAGACAAACTGAAGTCTAATAAGTCACCTCGTCCCGATGAGATATTTGCCAGAGTTTTAAAGGAATGTAAGGAAGAGCTTAGTATGCCCTTAGCAAAGTTGTTTAACATGTCATTAAAAACAGGTGTAGTACCAGAATCCTGGAGGATAGCGAATGTAATACCGATTTTCAAGAAGGGGGATATATCACTATCCTCTAACTACCGCCCAGTCAGTCTAACATCAATAGTAGGCACGTTAATAGAATCAATCATCTCAAACTCTATTCGAAACCACCTGGAGAAGCACAAGTTGATCAATGATTCCCAACATGGCTTCACAAGCGGGCGTTCATGCCTAACTAATCTATTAACATTCTTTTCATCAGTTTTCGAATGGGTGGACGAGTGGCACAATTATGATATGGTATATCTCGACTTTAGCAAAGCCTTCGACAGAGTCCCCCACGAAAGACTAATTAGAAAGGTAGAAGCGCATGGCATCAAAGGTAATATCCTTAAATGGATTAGGGCGTGGTTATGGGACAGGAAACAGCGAGTGAGCATCAACGTCACTAAATCGCATTGGAGCAACGTCACTAGTGGAGTTCCCCAAGGCTCAGTACTTGGACCATTATTATTTATTATATACATAAACGACATAGATATCGGCATAGACAGCAACATAAGTAAATTTGCTGATGACACTAAAATAGGACGTGTAATTAAATCTGACGAGGACTCTGCAAAACTACAGGAAGATCTAAACAAATTTTTCGAATGGTCGGAAAAATGGCAGATGAAATTCAATGTGGACAAATGTAAAGTACTCAATTTAGGAGATATAAACAGGGAAACCAGTTACCAGATGAACAACGATGCCATTGTGGAATCCGACTGTGAGAGAGATTTAGGACTAATGATAAGTAGGAATCTTAAGGCAAGTAAACAATGTGTTTTTGCTCGTAACAAGGCTATATATGCTGATAGAAAATTCATTATTTTTTACATGTTTCTTCTGTATTTCCGACCAGGAAAACGTAGTAATTTGAATTACTTTTTTTGTTCAGTAAAATATTTCAGACACTCTTTCTCTGTTTCAATTTGTTTAATTATCAATATAAACTGACATTTTCTCAGACTATGTCCACTTCATGATGCAGAGAACATTTAAAATTGCATGTTAACGCTTTTATTTCTATATGAAATTACTGAATATGCGGTTGGCGGTTGTTTGTGCTTCATTTTCGTCGTATGTCCGTGTTTGTTTACATTATTTCAAAGAGAGCCATATCATCACATTGGGGGGGGGGGGGGGGCGGGCGTCGGTCGAGTGGTACCTCTCTTGCCTCTCAAGCAAGTTGTCATGGGTTCGATTCCCAGGGCCGGCGGAAGTTGTTTGGACACTCTTCCAATTGTTGGAGCTTCTAATAACATCCAACAATCTGTTAAATCAACAGATATTGTATGTAAAAATATATACAGAATCTTTGCAAATTATACAGAAAATGTTTGGCAACAATATAACCAGTGAATTTTCTGTAAATTTTATAAGATTTTTTTAGCAGTGTAATAAAGTACTTGGGTTCATACAAAGGAGTGTTAGTTACAAGACTAGCGAGGTCATCCTAAAACTGTATCTTGGGCTTGTGAGACCACACCTGGATTACTCAGTTCAATTCTGGTCACCGTATTACAGAATGGATATAGAATCCTTGGAAAGAATTCAGAGGAGAATGACAAGATTAATCCCGGGCATTAGGAACCTTGAGTATAGAGACAGGTTAAGACATCTTAATTTGCACTCCCTCGTGAGACGTAGAGCTAGGGGCGACATGATAGAGGTGTATAAATGGAAGTCAGGGTTAAACAAAGGGGACATTACAAAGGTACTCAAACTATTCAACTAGGAGCAAACTCGTAACAATGGTTTTAAATTAGACAAATTTAGATTTCGGCGTGAAATAGGTAAACACTGGTTTGGAAACAGAGTAGTGGATGAATGGAACAAGTTCCCAAATATGATCATTAACTCGAATACGCTGGATAGCTTCAAACATAGGTTGGATGCTTATATGAGCAATAGGGGTTGGGTATATACGGGACTGCCCAATATGGGCCAATAGGCCCGCTGCAGTTTCCACCATTCTTATGTTCTTATGTTCTTATGCACATTGTACGCGAACCCGGCACACAGGTCGACACCAGTTGAAACCAGTTCTGCCAGGGTACCACACTCACCTGTGGCTGTACACTTGTGCAGCCACGTTGGTCGCATTTTATTAGCATCAGTATCGGTGACATTATAATGTTAAGGTATAAAATACACAGTCAGCCACGCACACAATTCTTACAATACCTAAGTATCAGGAGTCGAAACGAAACAAGAAAGATTTATCTTTAAAAAGCGTTATTTGATAAAACACGGGCCTAAACACCTTAGTTGTTAATATGCAGTAGGTAGTAGGCAGCTACCAAACAGGGAGGTACTGCATCCTGGGAAGATATTGGAAGCATAATGTGTTGTCATATGGCATCACAAAAATTGTGACCAAGTCCCAGGTTGCTGATCTGACTTTCTGCCTCATCTACACACAATTGCAGGGTCTTAATTGTTTTTCTTTCTTTAACAACACAACATATGAATATAGAGTGTAGGCACTGTCGGTGTTTATGTAGCAATATGTGGTCCCGTAAGAATTTCATGTAAATTTTTTGCACCATGCATAATTTTAAACCGTGGAACCTGTAGATTAAGAAAATATATGGTGTCATTTTTTCTGATGGGATTTAAAGTCGTATTTGTCCAAAGAAGTAAGCGAGGAAAAAAATCGCTCGACAGGCATGACACATTGAGTGTCTAAGCCTCTAAGGTGATAAAGGATCATATACTACCATTTGGGTTTTCAAATTAAGTTCATTACATAAAATATCAAAATCATAAATAACCCTGTCACTTACTATAAATATGCAGAATAATATACGCATAAAGTGTGCCTACGTGTATCTGTTAGATACTGTGCTGTGCTATGACTGTAATCCAGTTTGTCAGGAAAATGATGCCCTTTGAAACTTGGTAACTGGCGCTGTATTGCCAGAAAATGTCAAGCATGACATTCCATGTGCATATGAAGTTGGAAGACAAAGTTACGAATATTTTGCCAAGCAACGCATTGTTGGTCGAGTAAGCATCTGGGAAAAGGTGTCCAAGGCTAATCTTCTGTCAAGGAAAGCAGCAAGCAAGACTTTAATCATCAAATTTCCTTCACAAGTTATAGAACTTAAGCAGGACAGATTTGTTTACTAGACTGCTTATCATCGCAAAATCTCGTGATGAAATCAATCTCCGAGAGTCGATTGGCATGTATGAATTCACTTGTCTCCCAAGATCTTTCTTCTCCCCAGATGGGTCTGTCCTTGTTTGCCAAGACGAAAGCAAGCTCTTGGATCTCCTTGAAGCAGCTCCAAAAAGTGAAGAGTCTACTGATGTTCAAAGCATCGCAGATCCACAAAAGGAACCATGTCATAAGACTCTCATCATCGATGACATGGCATTAGTTCACGAACTGTCCACTTTGTCTGTCAAAAAAAATGTGAGTTTTAAGACCACTTCATCAAAACATCAGCTAGGGCAAAAAGTTCTGATGCTTTTCATCTTGTCTTTGAACTTTATGGCGTAGGCCACTCGCTAAAACAAAGAACGGCGTTCAGTCAAATGATGAAAATTTTGAACAGTTGAAAGTAACCACGAAGAAGCAGATGCTCTGCTCATCATTCATGCCATATTTGCATCACAATCACCATACACTGATGTGTTTGTTCTAGGCATATCAAAGTCGCCTCAACTTGGAGAAAATGCAAGTATGATAACAGGAACTGGTGAGCGACGACACATTGTTTCTTTCACATCCATATATGATGCTATTGAGCCAGACATTGCAGAGAGCCTTCCAGGTTGGTTTCCATGCCTTCACAGGATCTGACTGCACAGGAAAATTTGTTGGAAAAGAAAAGAAACATGTAGGAGCACTTTGATGAAATCTAACACCAAGGTCCTAAATACGTCCAAGAGATTGATGAGTAGACCAAATGCCCCTCCTGCAGACATGAATATTAGTCAAGAGGAATTTGTTTGTAAGCTTTACTGTCCACAAATGACTTTTTCTGAACTGTCAAAACTTAGATGGCATCTCTTCAAGAAAACGCAGGCAGAGGCTGAAAAACCTACCACCGACTGCAGCAACTCTGGAGTATCATATATTGAGAGTAAGGTGTCAAACCCTTCAGTGGTCTTATGATGGAGTCAGTGAAATGCTTTCACCATTGGAGCATGGCTGGACGATTGAAACTGACTGTTTCATACCAGTGATATTAGATCTGCCACCAGCTCTAGAAGCCATCATAGAGCTTGTTAAGTGGATGTGGCGTCAGCAAATGTGGATCCTTGTCATGTTCATGCAGAAAGAATAACATGGCATGCACCGAGATGTGTAACTGTCAAGTGGATGATGAGAAATGCCTAAACAAGGTGAAGGAATCTGTGTTTTAAACAGAAGAGTCTAATGACGAGGACTGAAGCAATGTCGTAAATAATAACGTGTGACTTGTATACATATGATGTATAATACTATAAACTAATAATTAACTCTAAAATGGATGTAATAAGCTTTTCAGATAATGGTATTATGTATATGTTTAATTTCTTGTCTTTGCCTTAGGCAGCCATTTTTACTTACTGCATTTTCTTCTTTGCCAGACAGAGGATGACATATAATATATGAGCAGCCATGTTTTTAACACACTTAAGATATTATAACAGCATTCATAATATATTATGTTAAATTGTGATCATATAATACTACACTTGCATATGTTATTGGACATGTTTTAAGTTATTTAGGACTTGGTAACACGTTTGTAATTGATTACGCCGTTCTTTGATGGCATAAAATTTATAATAAACCGTTCCTAGAAAAAATGACACCGTAATCTTTCTTAATCTACAGGTTATAAGGATTAATTTGATGTATGGTGTAAAAAATTAACATGTAATTTTTACGGGTTTATATAAGCGCCTGCACTAATATATCTTTTCTCACTCTTGATCGGTTTCATTCTTTCTATTATCTTATTCTCCTAAGATATCAGTTGACAACGATATTAAAGCGGGCCCTTCTCCGATGGGTCCTACTGGTCGGGAAGGTTGCGGACCCCAGGGCCAACCTGACCATCATCAAATAACTTGGGCCTCAACTGAGGGAGGATCGGCTTTTTTGTCTCTTCATTTTTCCAACATTCGCAGCCTGAGATCCAATTTTCTTGTGGAGCACCATCTATTAAACTCTTCCCTCGATCTCTTACTATTATCTGAACTTGAACTGACCAAAGCAGCTTCACCCAAACCTTTTCAAGTCTCCAACTACAACCTTTATACCTCCTTCCGTTCTAAGGGAGGTGTATGCGCCTACTGCAACACACGTACACCTATAGCTCGACTCACGGATCTTGAATCTTCAATTTATGATGTCATCAGGCTCAAAATATCTCTTCCAACTCTGACCGTTTTTCTTTGATTCCTATACTGTTCTCCTAACTCAACCAACTGTAGAGTCGTTGCTATCCACATACCACAACACAGATCCTCTACCTAGGGCATTTCTTTGTTCAGTCCCCCTCACTAGTGCGCTTACAGGAGCTCGTCAGATTTTGTGCAGTGGCAGCCCTGTATTTGGTTATAGGAAATTCGCATAAGTAAACATTCTATGGAATCAAAGTGAAAAAAAAAATATTATAACAAACATAAATTTAAAGATCTGTGGAATTTTTATGTTTAATAAGAACTTCATTTAATAGACTTGGCAGGTCGTAGGCAGCTACCAAACAGGGAGGTACTACCACCTGGGAAGATATTGGAAGCATAATGTGTTGTCTAATGGTAGACCCTGCTGCTATATGGCATCACGAAAATTGTGACCAAGTCCCAGGTTGCTGATCTATCTTTCTGCCTCATTTACACACAATTGCAGGGTCTCAACTGTCTCTCTTACTATTGACAACACCACAAATAAAACTGTACTCATTCTTGATCCGTTTTATTCATTCTATTTTATTCTCCTATGTCAGTTGATTTTAACACTGCAGCGGGGCCTTCTCGGATGGGTCCCACCGGTCGGGAAGGTTGTGGACCCCAGGGCCGACCTGATCATTATCAATCTACTGGGGCCTCAACTGACGGTTGCTGGAGGATCGGCTTTTTTCACACTTCATTTTTCTAACATTCGCGGACTGAGATCCAATTTTTCTTCTGTGGAGCACCATCTATTAACCTCTTTCCCCGATCTCTTACTACTCTCCGAACTTCAACTGAACAAAGCAGCTTCACCCAAACCTTTTCAAGTCTCTAACTACAACCTTTATACCTACTTCCGTTCTAAGGGAGGTGTATGCGCCTACTGCAATACCGCAATACACGTACATCTTGAATCTCCCCTTTATGATATCATCTGGCTCAAAATATCTCTACTTACTGTGACTATTTTTCTTTGTTTCCTATACTGTTCTCCCAACTCTACCAACTATTTCGAACTCTTTGACTATCTCACTTCTTGCCATGAGTCGTTGCTATCCACACACCCCAACACCGAGATCCTCTGCCTAGGGGATTTTAATGTACATCACAGAGAGTGTCTTGGCTCTGCAAGGGATGACCCAGGTGGAGCTGAGGCGCTCTCTTTTTCCTTACTTAATGATTTGGAACAAATCAGCGAACACCTACACGCGTTCCTGATAAACACGATCAACTTGCTAACATTCTTGATCTTTGTTTTACCTCTAACCCCTCACACTAGTCATACTCAATTTTTGTTCCCTTTAGGGTCTTCTGATCACAACCTTACTTCCATTAAATCAAACTGGGCACGACCACCTCTCCCACCCCCCTCTAAACGTCAACTATGGCACTATCGGAGGGCAAGCTGGCAATCCTTGCGAGAATTCTTCACCGACTTTCCTTGGGATGAATGTTGCTTTTCCACTCGGGATGCCTCAGTATGTGCTGACAGCATTGCTGAGGTTATACGAAGTGGTATGAGTGCATTTATCTCATCTTCTACCAAAACTTTCACATTGCAACCATGGTTTGATCGCTCCTGCTCTCTTGCTTGCAGGGTGAGAGATAGGGCATATCGAGCTATGAAACTATCTCCTTTTCCTATTACCCACACCTCTTTCATTACTTCTAGGAATCGTTGTAAGACTATTCTTCGTAGGGCCAAGCGGAATTTTATTAAAAGAAAGACCGCTGTCCTGACTAATTCTTCCTCTAGTAAATCCTTTTGGTCCTTAACTAAAAACATCTGTAACAACTTCTGCACGCCTTCTTTTCCTCCCCTCTTCCGTCCCAATAACTCTATAGCCAACTTTCCCCCTGACAAAGCCAACCTCTTTGGCACCTTATTCTCCTCTAATTCCACCTTAGACGATTCCCACTCTATCCCTCCTACCCCTGCACCTCCTACTGAACCTATGCACTCGCAGGGTTGCCGGTGTGTTATCCAGGTTGGATGTGAGTAAGGCGCATGGACCGGACGGAATACCCACTCGTGTTATGAGGGAGTGTGCTGAAGCCCTGGCCCCTGTGCTTGTTCGCCTCTTTCGCCTTTGCCTCAAAACCAAAACTTTTCCTTCTTCTTGGAAGCATGCCTTGGTTCAGCCCATCCCGAAGAAGGGTGACCATTCTAACCCCTCTAACTATCGCCCCATTGCCCTAATTTCATCTCTCTCCAAGATTTTCGAAACTATCTAGAACTCGCATTTTCTCCGTCAACTTGAACGCCTTTCTCTTTTGTCGGATCACCAGTATGGCTTTCGCCGTGCGAGATCTACTGGTGATCTACTCTCCTATTGCACCCATCTTTGGTCATCCTCTCTTAGGGATTATGGGGAAACTTTTGTCGTGGCCCTCGACATCTCCAAGGCATTTGACAGAGTATGGCACAAGTCTTTGCTATCTAAATTTCCCTCTTTTGGTTTCTCTCCCCCATTTTGTTCTCTCATCTCAAGCTTCCTTGAGAACCGATCCATGGCAGTTGTTGTCGATGGATCGGTTTCTCGCTCTTTCTCTACCAATAGTGGCGTCCCACAGGGTTCTGTTCTATCACCAACTCTCTAACTTCTTTTTATCAATGATTTACTTCACACTACAACTAATTCTATCCATTCTTACGCCGATGATTCCACTCTTCACTCTTCCTCACATTTTCCCCTTCCTCCTAACTCTCAAACTAGATCTGTTTCTAGAACTGATATCATTACTCCTATCAACGCGGACCTGTGCAGCATCTCTGAATGGGGAGATACAAACTTGGTCAAGTTCAATAGAAACAAAACTCAATATTTACCAATTACACTTTGTAATCTAGACGATCTCCCACTAATTGCATTTCAGGACGCTATCATCCTCCCAAATTCTGAAATAAATATGTTAGGCCTCACCATTTCCTCCAATATGTCCTGGAAATCACACATCCTTAGTATAACTAAAGCTGCCTCCCGAAAGTTGGGAATGCTGTACAGATGCCGCAGCTACTTCACTCCTGAGCAGTTGCTTCAAGTATATAAGGGATTCATTAGTCCTTACTTGGAGTAATGATCTTATATCTGGGGTGGCTCTTTTTCTGTCCAACTATTAGATAGGGTGGAATCAAAGGCATTTCGTCTTATTAACTCTCCTCCCTTAGTCGACAATCTCTCCTCCCTTTCTCTTCGCCGCAATGTTGCTTCACTCTCTCTCTTTTACAGGTACTTTAACGGGCAATGTTCAGTGGATTTGGCATCCTGTGTACCACCGGCAAGGCCGTGGGTTCGTAACACACGTCTTGCCCGCGGTGCCCACCATTTCTCTGTGGATGTCGGTCACACAAGAATAACCCGTTATAGTACCTCCTTCTTTCTTCACACAGCTAAACAGTGGAATGCTATGCCTTCTTCTGTGTTTCCATGCTCTTACAATCTGTCTCACTTTAAAAAGCTGGTTTTCCGGCATCTTCGTGGTGTAGATTAATACAGTATAACCTTTTTTTCTATATTTACAATTTCTTTCCGTTCTTTTTTTTTTTTTCGCCCCCAGGCTCCGTTGTGGGTCATTTGAACTGTGCCCGGGTGGGCTAATTCCCGTAAAAAAAAAAAAAAAAAAGACTGTTATTAGATCGTATCTTCTGCCGAGTGAACGGTGGTATAGCGAAGTGAAGTGAGGGAAAGAGAATGTGGGGTGGGAGGGGTAGCGGGAGGGAAAAAGAGGCAGGTGCCCCTCTACCTACAGTCATGGCATTCGTGAATGATGAACTATTTACACTCAATTTAGGCTTAAGTTTATATCTACTGTATTATTTTCCTCATCTGCTATAGTATGCAGATAACATTTATGCTTTTCATGTTAAACTTTGGCCAGAGTGTGAACAAGAGGAGGTTTGAAGTTAATTGAGGTGATTCTTTATTCACATGTGGTTGATGCTTGCTAGAACAACCTACTATACTATACTATACTATACCATACTAAATAAATTAAATAAAATACGTAATAATAATAATAGTGCCTGGAATCTGTCTCAGTATCCGAGGTGCATGTCATGTCTGGTTCTGTAAGGCTGGTGAACTGTAAATGAAAATCTGACCTTTTCTAAGTACAACTAATTCCCTTTCTATAAGTAATATCTATTTGTTTATCTGTAAAGTAATCAGAGCCAAGCGAGGGGTGTGAATTGACTGATCATTGATAACATACCGTAATCAGAGTTTGACACTCTTGTCATAAAATAAATTTTCAATCACTTGTCATTTCAAACATTTAATTTTTTGAAGTCAGTGTGAAGGTAACAATATGTGTTGAATATGTTTCTAAATAAATTATGTGCCGTGGAGGAGACTTCAGACTTCTGTCCACCGCTTTTATTAAAATGGAAACATGTTGGCATTACTTGAGTTGTCAATGCAACATTTCATATTCATTCATTACAGGCGACAATGGGAGGTTTTCTTCTGATCTAGCATATTAATGTAATCATTGTATCGTGTTGACGAATGGTGTATATAACGAGTCTTCAATGTAATACACAATGAATTATATAAGATAATAATCAATACATACCGCACGACCATTGCTCTAACTTCATTCCTCTCTAAGATTTTCGAAACTATCATAAAATCTCATTTTCTCCGTCATCTTGAACGCCTTTCTCTTTTGTCGAATCACCAGTCTGATCCTCGACATCCCGAAAGCATTTGACAAGGTATGGCACAAGTCTTTGCCTTCTAAACTTCCCTATTACAGTTTCTCTCCTCCACTCTGTTCTCTAATTTCTAGCATCCCCGAGAACCGATCCATGGCGGTTGATGTCGAGGGCTCGATCTCTCGCTTTTTCTCTACCAATAGTGGTGTTCCACAGGGTTGTGTTCTTCCTTCTTTTTATCAATGATTTACTTAACACTACGACTAAAATCTATCCGTTCTTCGCTGATGATCTACTCTTGACTCTTTTTCTTATTTTCTCCTTCCTCCTAACTCTCAAATTAGATCTGTTTCTAGAGTTGATATCGTTTCATCTATCAATGCGGATCTGTGCAGCATCTCCAAATGGGGAGGTAGAAACTTGGTTAAGTTCAATAGTAATAAAACTCATTATTTACTAATTACACTTTCCAAAATAG
>CAUDMG010001140.1:0-82500 GCA_958450375.1 Homarus gammarus
AACCAAACTTCCGACACACATAAACTGAGATTTTTTTCTTTCGACAACATAGGCAGCAACTGGATCTCCGGACTTCAGTTCATCAGAACTGGGATTTATAATGCTGGGGTGACTTCAGTACGACTGACGAAGTCAACAACCCACAAACTTTTGACACACATAAACTGAGATTTTTCTTTCAACAACATAGGCAGCAACTGGATTTCCGGACTTCAGTTCATAAGAACTGGGATTTATAATGCTGGGGTGACTTCAGTACGACTGACGAAGTCAACAACCCCAAAAAAATTCTGACAACATATAGACCACTACTAACAGTTGATCTTCAAAAAGCATCCCGACAAACCATCTGAGCAACTGTCTCCCCCACCCAAAACTTTATAATTCAACAAATCAACCTAACAACTGGAACGCCAATAATATTCAATTGAAGCAACATTCTGGAACCAGATTTCCTACAAATCCATTCTAACCACTGGTCTCCTCTGCCTCACAGGGAATCTACCTGCAGGTTGACCTACCACATTTCCGTCATCACTTTCCTCATCTGTCTCGTCTGACCCCGAGTCCGAGGAAGACTCACCTGGTGGAAGTAAGGGCTCATTCAGCTGAACAAACATGTCTCTACTTACATACCTCTTTACTTTCTCAGCCGCTCTCTTTATCACCTCACTTTCATCCAAGGGGTTAGTCAACTCATATGCGGCACCATCTCGTATAATTTCTGTTATAGTGTACGGACCCTTCCACTTGGTATTCAACTTCCTACTGGTCCCAGGGTTGGGCCATTCATTCCTCACCCATACTGTTTCTCCTAACTGCATAGTTTGGTTCGTTCTTGATCTATTTGCTCTCTCTCTGGTCTCTCGTGACATCCTGGCAGACATCTCTTTTATCAACCTATGGGCTTCTTTCAACTCTTGACTGCTCTCACTCTCTATTATAGGTAAGTCAATTCATACTTGTCTTTGTACATGCCTTGAAAAGAAAGCAAAATGAGGTTGTACTCCAGTTGTGGCATGGACAGACGTGTTCAGAGCCGACTGCACGGGACTGAGAAATTTTGGCCACTGAAGTGGATTATCTTCACACATGATTGCAAGTGTTGTTTTAAGGGTCCTGTGCATTCTCTCTGTGACACTATTACCTCTAGGGTGGTAAGGCAATGTAAAATAGTTCTTAATGCCAGTTACGTTACATAGTTCTCTAAATTGTGTTGCTGTAAATTCCCCTCCATTATCTGCAATGACTACTCCAGGGCTACCAAAGACATGAATGAATTTACTAAATTCCCTGGTCACTTCCTGAGTGGATTTGGTCCTCAACGGGTAGAAATTGACAAACCTAGAATAGTGATCTATGACGGTCAACACATAGCGATACCCCTTCGCACTATTATGTAAGTCTGCCAAGTCCACAGATACTCTCTCTAAAGGTTTAGTTACTTCTGACATCCCCTGCCATTTCTGTTCTAACCCTTTCGTCCCTTTGAACCTTTGACACACTTCACATGATTCTACAAATTTCACACAGTCTCTGCGATAATTTGGCCAATAGAAAAGGCCTTCTACTCTGGCTATAGTCTTCCACTGTCCTAAGTGACCTGAGGCCTCTCTGTTATGTGCCCACTCCAGTGCTGCTTTACGCAAATGATCAGGTATTACAAGGCAATACAGCAATGATTTGTCAATTTGTTCCTTTACTAAATACAATACCCCTTCCGCTACTTCAAATTTGTCAATAGTCGTCTTTGGATATTTATGTTTGGGTACTTGTCCTCCTTCTAAATAACTAGCCAATGTTTCCCACCTCTCGTCTTTTCTTTGTTCTATTCCTAACTGCCGAGGTGTTAAACCATCTAGCTGAGGGAGCTGACCTACCGTCCTACTCCTGGCTACTTTCCTTAGGGCCCCTACCGGCCTACTCAATGCGTCCGCGACTAGATTGGCCTTTCCAGGTTTGTACTCTATCTTATATATGTAATCCCTCATTTCCAACATCCATCTATTCATTCTTTGACTTTTAGTTTTCTTGTTAAAAACAGACGTTAACGGCTGGTGGTCAGTCTTGATGGTGAATTGGGAACCCCACAGAAAATGATGGAAAAATCTACAGGCTAACACTATCCTCAATGCTTCTTGGTCGGTGGTGGAATACCGTGTTTCCGCGGGCTTTAGCTTCCGAGAGAAATACCCAATAGGACGCAAAGAACCGTCATCCTGTAATTGATTCAGTGAGGCTCCTACACAGAAATTACTAGCGTCACTGTGTAGCTCAAATGGTTTATCCATGTCCACTTTTACTAGTACTGGAAAGGAAGCTAATGTCCGCTTTAACGTTTCAAAAGCTGTCTGGCATTCATCCGTCCAGGCAAAGGCAGCTTGTTTCCTAGTGAGTTCTGTGATAGGATATGCAGTCTTAGCAAAATTTGAAACGTGCTTACGATAAAACCCGCACATCCCTAAAAATTGTCGGACTTGTTTGACATTAGTGGGTGGCTTACAGTCTGTTACTGCTTTTACATTCTCTGGGTCCGGCTCAATGCCTTTCTCTGAAACAATATGTCCCAAGAATTTTACTTGTCTCTGACCAAATTGACATTTAGATAGGTTTAATTTGATTCCCATATTTACAAACCTGTCAAATACCTTAGCCAATCTGCCCATGAGGGTATTGAAATCAGGAGCCCACACTATGACATCATCTAGATAGTTCCTGACCCAATCTTCTTCTGCTAAAGGAGCTAAGACCCTGTTTACTTCCCTAGTAAAAACGGCTAGGCTGGCTGACAAACCAAAAGGGAGGCGTTTGAACCGCCATAAATTATACCCATCACTGAAGGTGGTTATATCTCTACTGTGGGGGTCAAGAATTACCTGATAGTAAGCATCCTTCAAATCTAAGGTGGCATAATATTTATTTCCGGCAGCCTTCTCAACTAATTCATCCAACCTTGGCAAAGGTTGTATATCTACTTTCAAGTGTTTGTTGACTGCTCGGAAATCAAGGCACATACGTTTCGACCCATTAGGTTTAGTTACTAACACGATAGGTGATAGCCAGACAGCGGTTGATGGTTCAATGATGTCCCTATCTCTCATGTCTCTCATCATTTCTTTAATAGTACCCTTGGCTTTCTCGGGATACCTATACTGAGGTCCTCTTACAGGTTGTTCATTAACCAATGGGATGTTAGCTGGCAAACCCTTAATGGTGCCTATTTCATTGGGACCTAAGACAAATAACGCATCATGATTCATTACCACCTGTTGCAAGTGTATCCGCATGTCCCTATCTAAGTGTGGCCATTGCTGGGTCCTAATTAACTCTTTCAATTTGTCCTGTCTAGTTTCCCCACGTTTCACCTTATCACAGTCTGGTACCATAGAATTTAGTACTTCTTGAGCTCGTCTAATTTTGTGGACTGGGGAATTTTCCATACCCCTACAAAGTAAGCATTTAGTTGGGAATTTCACATCCTGAGTCAGTCTTAAGGGGATTTTGTTAGACCTCTTATCATCTTCTCTCTGTATGGCCAGGTGATGTGGTGAGCACAGGGGTATGTCTACAGACCGGCCTACCTCACCTAACTCTTCATAAATGTGTGAGATAGTTCCGAGATTATTCCCTTCATCATCAAAGTAACAGAATTCCTCATCATTAACTACTTCATATTCACCTAAAACCGCACCCGGACTCAAACAAACTGGCTGCTCTGAAACATTACTCATAGGAACATAAACACAGGAATCATCTTGGACTATCACACACATATCCGGTTGTTGTTTCAGCCCCTTATGCGTAAATCTAATACTTATGGTTTGACCTACCCCTACCTTCACTTTAACTGGCCTAATCTGAGAACTGTGCCCACTTATTGTAGTCTTCCTATCAATGTGTAAGTTAGTTAGCTCCTTGGGGGAAGATAAGATCGAAGCCTTCGTGAACTGTTTGACTTTGACAACCGTTCGCAACTTTCCTCCCTGACTTGGTGTCCAATAAACTTGTTTATGACCCCCCCCAACTGAACTGATTTTTTTCGCGATGCCACCAAACTCCAAATCTGCCTAAAATGTCCGCTCCCAATAATACATCAGTATCCAACATGTTATCTTCCACTACTACGGCTTGGTGACGGATTCTTTTCCTACGGGACAACTGTACACTGATGACAACAGTGCCTAGGGTCTTAAACTCTTCCCCGTTAATAGCTACATATCCTTGGGTACAAGGCCTAATGGGCCCCACCTCCAAGGCACTAACCAAGCTATCTTTAATGATAGTAGCTTCACTACCCGTATCAACCAATGCTATACAAGTATGTCCACATATAGGTAACTTAATACAGGGAGAACTGTTTGGGAACGGATGTCGTGGTCATTGGCCCGAAGGGGGATTCCTAGCTTGGCGTCCTGGACAGGTGGCGAAATAACTCTTACAGTTCATCCTCAGGCACGCGTAACATGAACCTGGTCTGGGTCTGGAGGGGCAATTATGCGGACTATGGGTATCCTTCCTACAATATCCGCACCATTCATTTCCTGTCCAACCTTGAGTGTTATTTTCCTTCCCCCTCGTGTTCCGAGCCGGTCTTCCGTCAGTCTCGTTCCTACGATAGTCCCCCTGGATTCTATAATCCTCTGGTACTGGTCCCTGGCGGGTCTGTCTAACATGTTGCTGTCCCCTGCCCTGTGATCTCAGATACCATTCCCTACACTTTGTCAACTCATTCAAAAAGGGCTCTAAGGATATGCCTAACTGGTGGTATCTTCTTAACTCTCTCTGCATTTGCCCTGGCAATCCCACATACAATACATCTTTCATCAGTTGATCCTTCCCTTGTATCACTTCAAACTTACTCTCTATGGCTGCCAGCTTATACTTCATTCGTTCCACACATATTCCCGGCTCGTCCTCTACATGATATTCTTCTCTCATAAAATCTTCCCATGCCCTACTCAGAGTATTCTGGCCTGTGTCGAACTTTGTCAAAGCTTGCTTAAGGGTGTTCCAATCCCACATCTTCTTGCTATCCAATTCCTGTAGAACCCTTTGTTCTACGGAATTCTCCATTCTGCTTAGGGCCGCTTCTACCCTATGGCCATCCTGCTTCAGTAACCACTCTACCTGTCTACAAAAAGTTCTAATATGGCTCTCAGAATCCGGCCCTGTTAGTGTTTCCAATGATAACGTTCTAACATAACTAAGGTTGAACACGGCTGTTTCCCTATCATCCCTCTTGGCCATGTCCGTTAGTTTGGGAAGAACCCCTGGATCAACTCTAAGGCTACCTGGGTGTGTGGTATCGTTCCCTGATTGTGGTACAGGGTGGGCACTTTCTGCCGGTGGGTCAGTTGGGGTTGTGTCCCTACCTACACCATACTCTAGATCAGTGTCTTGGTTCTTTGCATGCTGGAGTTCTTGTTTTAGCTCCTGGAGTTCTTGTTTTAGCTCCTGGAGTTCTAGTTTTAGTTCCCTAACCTGTGTCTGTGATTCTCCTAACGCCTGGTATTGTCTCTCATTGAGCCGCAACGCCCGTTCCAATCTGTCTGCCATTATGTTTGCATCTCCGCTACTTCCCTCTCCTACTGACTCATCCATTTTGACCTAAAAGTACTACCTCTCGACCCAAGACAAATACGAACCGTTTAACACAACTACTCTCCTGTGCTACTACAACCTTAATTGATCAATGGTATAATACAACACTATGCAACCTCTTAACATGGCACCAAAAATTATAACTCACATTAACTGGAGACCGAAAGTCCTATGGTATTCCATAGGTGAACCACTTAACAACATGAGAGGTGAACCACTTGAGACACTTCTCAGACCTAGTGTGGCCTCCCTTACTTCAACGTCAACAGGGTTAATCAACAACTTCTGCAAGTATTAATACATATTAATGCTGGATAAAATACAAACCCAAAACACATCAATGACACACATGACTTCAGTACTGTATAACTTTTCAAAACTTCTTCATACATTTCTGTACTCAATCAATGTTATTCACATGCACGTATCCCTCAAAAAATCAGATAATCCATCATTAAAATACTTGTCTATTTCTGCAACTTAAATTCCAGCTTAAATTCCCTCGGATTTGATCAATGATTAAAAACCATCCCACCGCTATAGCCACCAATTTATACTGTCAGATCTGGGGTCACTAAATTTAAGGGGATAACTTAACTCTAAACTTAATTTCTAAGGGTCGCTGCCACCAGACCCCCTCTGGACAGCATGTAGCTCGTTAGGTAGCGGGCAGAGTGGACTAGGCATTGGGTTAGGTTTTCCATTGACCAGATCGATGAGAGTAAAGAAGGGGGAAACCATAACATGTCTTAATTGATTTATTCCTTATAAAACATACTGGTAAAAAAACATATACATGACTTGGCCTTCCTCAGAAGAACAGCATAATTTTGGTTACCCAGACTCTTGCATTACTGGCGGGTCATCCACCTACTTATTGCATACAAATGGGGAACGCCGTATCTCGGTCGTTCCTTCTTACAATATCCCTTAACACATCAGACTGCTCCACTGATGTGGACTGTTAGCACCGTCGGTTATCATACATAGTAGCACCATCTCAACACACCTGTTACACTCCATACCTGCAAGTATGTGACTCCTTGTGACTATTAGGTATACACAACGGGCACCTCGTTCTCACACCGCCCTCGGTGGGTAGAGACGAGGGCTTCACCTAGAGACATACCAGCACTGTTTCTACGCCTGGTAGTATAGGTCGCTCCAAGTGACGACCGCAGTTTCTCAAGGTCTCCTTAGTTGTGACTATTCATGTGGAGTGGTGCGCTGGGAATCCACCTGTTCGCAGTGGACTGGTATAGCGGGAGAGTAATTCCCACCCTGGGGTGACGCTCACATGGACAATGGCGGCCGGGCGGCAAGATACTCCGGCCACATGGCACCTGTGGTGACGGCAGAACGGGAAGGACTAAGCAATAATGCCTGACGGGCGGTTATCCCACCCCTTAACACATCCCTATCACACTTATATATCCAGCAAAGCTTTAAACTGTAGTAACTTCTATTTATCAACCTTAATTGTAGGGCGGGGTATAGCCCGCTAGGGCACTGACCTGTGGTGACGGCAGAACGGGAAAGACTAAGGCCGATTTCCCGCCGCTTCTCGTCACATAGGCCTACAGTTTCCAATCCTCAATTTACACTTTTGTTTCTTATGGTTCTCACCTGAACACTTTACGGTATATTGTCACTCATTTCTTAACAACACATATATTAATCCTAAATTACACACTAAGGTAAGGTCTTGGTTTGTTAGTGCTTGGGTAAATGCCTGAGATTATAATATTAATGAGGCATCTGAGGCGGGTACATGACGCGCCTTGAAACAAAAGCCGAATGATTATGGCCGGGGTGTATCAACGTCACTTAAAAACTGTAATGAGGGATCCTCCTCTCACACATTGCACTATTTGAACACAGACATAAGATTCTCTGATCACTGTACCTGTCGTGGGTATATGTCCCGTGAGGCTAAGAGGTGTATTAGATTCATACCGACGCATACACGATATTTCCTTTCCGGTATAGTTTCTAGATCACTGTCAACACCTCACATAGTTTTGATACATTTATCCTTTTTCCAGATCATTGTTCTCATGTGTTTTCATATGATATCTGTTGGAGTTATGTTCGCTACACGCCCACAGACGAAAATAGTAGGACCTTCAAACCCGGATCCACACTTAGTCTTACGGTACACTAGTCAGGCTCAACTGGACTTTAACATTCATCTTATGCCTACTCTGAGTGATCCTTAATGCTATGAATACATACACTTGATATGATACAACTATACCTGGGTACAATACATGGTCTAGGAACCTTGAGTAGGTGAGTTGTCCTTTCTCAATGTTTCCCGTTTTCTGAGGTTCTACAAGTGCGGTGCATTTGAATGTTATGTAGCGTAATATGAATTAGATGGGATTTTTAGGATGACAATGATGTGCGCAGTACATAGCCTTCCCCTCCCAAGGATTCATATTATGCGAAATAATATGCAAAGCACTAACGCTGTAGTGTACATACATTTTACAATATCCTAACAGTTCATGATTAGAGTACCTTAATCCATCACACAAAACCTAAGGAGACTTAAACGTTTCCTACGAGCGTCTCCGCTACCATATACATCAGACAACCGTTTACAATCCTGCTAGTTCGGTATACAATATATCAGTAAAAGAAAATTATAGGGAGACAAACTTTTCATACTCGAGTCTCCGTTACCTATACATACCACAACTTATCAATTCTTATTACAGTACAATATAGTATAGGGAACATTCCTTTCACCGTTCATCAGCGTAATACCTCAACCTACCTTTGGCCCCAGCACATAAACAGTGACTCTTTGACATTACATCTACAACAAAAGTTCTCTGCATGAAATTACATATCCTAAGGAATTTAAATTCTTGTCTATGAATGGGGAATTAGTTACATCAGACACTTCCTCAGATTACTACTTCCTTTCAATAATAATTCACCTTTTCAACACAAAACCATGGTTCTAGACATACACATTGGGGTTCATAACACAAAACCCGTATTTTCTATCTCACAGTTCAAAAGAACTGGTATTTGAAAGTCGGGGTGACTCTCTCACCCGGAGCGAGTCAACAACCCAAACCAAACTTCCGACACACATAAACTGAGATTTTTTTCTTTCGACAACATAGGCAGCAACTGGATCTCCGGACTTCAGTTCATCAGAACTGGGATTTATAATGCTGGGGTGACTTCAGTACGACTGACGAAGTCAACAACCCACAAACTTTTGACACACATAAACTGAGATTTTTCTTTCAACAACATAGGCAGCAACTGGATTTCCGGACTTCAGTTCATAAGAACTGGGATTTATAATGCTGGGGTGACTTCAGTACGACTGACGAAGTCAACAACCCCAAAAAAATTCTGACAACATATAGACCACTACTAACAGTTGATCTTCAAAAAGCATCCCGACAAACCATCTGAGCAACTGTCTCCCCCACCCAAAACTTTATAATTCAACAAATCAACCTAACAACTGGAACGCCAATAATATTCAATTGAAGCAACATTCTGGAACCAGATTTCCTACAAATCCATTCTAACCACTGGTCTCCTCTGCCTCACAGGGAATCTACCTGCAGGTTGACCTACCACATTTCCGTCATCACTTTCCTCATCTGTCTCGTCTGACCCCGAGTCCGAGGAAGACTCACCTGGTGGAAGTAAGGGCTCATTCAGCTGAACAAACATGTCTCTACTTACATACCTCTTTACTTTCTCAGCCGCTCTCTTTATCACCTCACTTTCATCCAAGGGGTTAGTCAACTCATATGCGGCACCATCTCGTATAATTTCTGTTATAGTGTACGGACCCTTCCACTTGGTATTCAACTTCCTACTGGTCCCAGGGTTGGGCCATTCATTCCTCACCCATACTGTTTCTCCTAACTGCATAGTTTGGTTCGTTCTTGATCTATTTGCTCTCTCTCTGGTCTCTCGTGACATCCTGGCAGACATCTCTTTTATCAACCTATGGGCTTCTTTCAACTCTTGACTGCTCTCACTCTCTATTATAGGTAAGTCAATTCATACTTGTCTTTGTACATGCCTTGAAAAGAAAGCAAAATGAGGTTGTACTCCAGTTGTGGCATGGACAGACGTGTTCAGAGCCGACTGCACGGGACTGAGAAATTTTGGCCACTGAAGTGGATTATCTTCACACATGATTGCAAGTGTTGTTTTAAGGGTCCTGTGCATTCTCTCTGTGACACTATTACCTCTAGGGTGGTAAGGCAATGTAAAATAGTTCTTAATGCCAGTTACGTTACATAGTTCTCTAAATTGTGTTGCTGTAAATTCCCCTCCATTATCTGCAATGACTACTCCAGGGCTACCAAAGACATGAATGAATTTACTAAATTCCCTGGTCACTTCCTGAGTGGATTTGGTCCTCAACGGGTAGAAATTGACAAACCTAGAATAGTGATCTATGACGGTCAACACATAGCGATACCCCTTCGCACTATTATGTAAGTCTGCCAAGTCCACAGATACTCTCTCTAAAGGTTTAGTTACTTCTGACATCCCCTGCCATTTCTGTTCTAACCCTTTCGTCCCTTTGAACCTTTGACACACTTCACATGATTCTACAAATTTCACACAGTCTCTGCGATAATTTGGCCAATAGAAAAGGCCTTCTACTCTGGCTATAGTCTTCCACTGTCCTAAGTGACCTGAGGCCTCTCTGTTATGTGCCCACTCCAGTGCTGCTTTACGCAAATGATCAGGTATTACAAGGCAATACAGCAATGATTTGTCAATTTGTTCCTTTACTAAATACAATACCCCTTCCGCTACTTCAAATTTGTCAATAGTCGTCTTTGGATATTTATGTTTGGGTACTTGTCCTCCTTCTAAATAACTAGCCAATGTTTCCCACCTCTCGTCTTTTCTTTGTTCTATTCCTAACTGCCGAGGTGTTAAACCATCTAGCTGAGGGAGCTGACCTACCGTCCTACTCCTGGCTACTTTCCTTAGGGCCCCTACCGGCCTACTCAATGCGTCCGCGACTAGATTGGCCTTTCCAGGTTTGTACTCTATCTTATATATGTAATCCCTCATTTCCAACATCCATCTATTCATTCTTTGACTTTTAGTTTTCTTGTTAAAAACAGACGTTAACGGCTGGTGGTCAGTCTTGATGGTGAATTGGGAACCCCACAGAAAATGATGGAAAAATCTACAGGCTAACACTATCCTCAATGCTTCTTGGTCGGTGGTGGAATACCGTGTTTCCGCGGGCTTTAGCTTCCGAGAGAAATACCCAATAGGACGCAAAGAACCGTCATCCTGTAATTGATTCAGTGAGGCTCCTACACAGAAATTACTAGCGTCACTGTGTAGCTCAAATGGTTTATCCATGTCCACTTTTACTAGTACTGGAAAGGAAGCTAATGTCCGCTTTAACGTTTCAAAAGCTGTCTGGCATTCATCCGTCCAGGCAAAGGCAGCTTGTTTCCTAGTGAGTTCTGTGATAGGATATGCAGTCTTAGCAAAATTTGAAACGTGCTTACGATAAAACCCGCACATCCCTAAAAATTGTCGGACTTGTTTGACATTAGTGGGTGGCTTACAGTCTGTTACTGCTTTTACATTCTCTGGGTCCGGCTCAATGCCTTTCTCTGAAACAATATGTCCCAAGAATTTTACTTGTCTCTGACCAAATTGACATTTAGATAGGTTTAATTTGATTCCCATATTTACAAACCTGTCAAATACCTTAGCCAATCTGCCCATGAGGGTATTGAAATCAGGAGCCCACACTATGACATCATCTAGATAGTTCCTGACCCAATCTTCTTCTGCTAAAGGAGCTAAGACCCTGTTTACTTCCCTAGTAAAAACGGCTAGGCTGGCTGACAAACCAAAAGGGAGGCGTTTGAACCGCCATAAATTATACCCATCACTGAAGGTGGTTATATCTCTACTGTGGGGGTCAAGAATTACCTGATAGTAAGCATCCTTCAAATCTAAGGTGGCATAATATTTATTTCCGGCAGCCTTCTCAACTAATTCATCCAACCTTGGCAAAGGTTGTATATCTACTTTCAAGTGTTTGTTGACTGCTCGGAAATCAAGGCACATACGTTTCGACCCATTAGGTTTAGTTACTAACACGATAGGTGATAGCCAGACAGCGGTTGATGGTTCAATGATGTCCCTATCTCTCATGTCTCTCATCATTTCTTTAATAGTACCCTTGGCTTTCTCGGGATACCTATACTGAGGTCCTCTTACAGGTTGTTCATTAACCAATGGGATGTTAGCTGGCAAACCCTTAATGGTGCCTATTTCATTGGGACCTAAGACAAATAACGCATCATGATTCATTACCACCTGTTGCAAGTGTATCCGCATGTCCCTATCTAAGTGTGGCCATTGCTGGGTCCTAATTAACTCTTTCAATTTGTCCTGTCTAGTTTCCCCACGTTTCACCTTATCACAGTCTGGTACCATAGAATTTAGTACTTCTTGAGCTCGTCTAATTTTGTGGACTGGGGAATTTTCCATACCCCTACAAAGTAAGCATTTAGTTGGGAATTTCACATCCTGAGTCAGTCTTAAGGGGATTTTGTTAGACCTCTTATCATCTTCTCTCTGTATGGCCAGGTGATGTGGTGAGCACAGGGGTATGTCTACAGACCGGCCTACCTCACCTAACTCTTCATAAATGTGTGAGATAGTTCCGAGATTATTCCCTTCATCATCAAAGTAACAGAATTCCTCATCATTAACTACTTCATATTCACCTAAAACCGCACCCGGACTCAAACAAACTGGCTGCTCTGAAACATTACTCATAGGAACATAAACACAGGAATCATCTTGGACTATCACACACATATCCGGTTGTTGTTTCAGCCCCTTATGCGTAAATCTAATACTTATGGTTTGACCTACCCCTACCTTCACTTTAACTGGCCTAATCTGAGAACTGTGCCCACTTATTGTAGTCTTCCTATCAATGTGTAAGTTAGTTAGCTCCTTGGGGGAAGATAAGATCGAAGCCTTCGTGAACTGTTTGACTTTGACAACCGTTCGCAACTTTCCTCCCTGACTTGGTGTCCAATAAACTTGTTTATGACCCCCCCCAACTGAACTGATTTTTTTCGCGATGCCACCAAACTCCAAATCTGCCTAAAATGTCCGCTCCCAATAATACATCAGTATCCAACATGTTATCTTCCACTACTACGGCTTGGTGACGGATTCTTTTCCTACGGGACAACTGTACACTGATGACAACAGTGCCTAGGGTCTTAAACTCTTCCCCGTTAATAGCTACATATCCTTGGGTACAAGGCCTAATGGGCCCCACCTCCAAGGCACTAACCAAGCTATCTTTAATGATAGTAGCTTCACTACCCGTATCAACCAATGCTATACAAGTATGTCCACATATAGGTAACTTAATACAGGGAGAACTGTTTGGGAACGGATGTCGTGGTCATTGGCCCGAAGGGGGATTCCTAGCTTGGCGTCCTGGACAGGTGGCGAAATAACTCTTACAGTTCATCCTCAGGCACGCGTAACATGAACCTGGTCTGGGTCTGGAGGGGCAATTATGCGGACTATGGGTATCCTTCCTACAATATCCGCACCATTCATTTCCTGTCCAACCTTGAGTGTTATTTTCCTTCCCCCTCGTGTTCCGAGCCGGTCTTCCGTCAGTCTCGTTCCTACGATAGTCCCCCTGGATTCTATAATCCTCTGGTACTGGTCCCTGGCGGGTCTGTCTAACATGTTGCTGTCCCCTGCCCTGTGATCTCAGATACCATTCCCTACACTTTGTCAACTCATTCAAAAAGGGCTCTAAGGATATGCCTAACTGGTGGTATCTTCTTAACTCTCTCTGCATTTGCCCTGGCAATCCCACATACAATACATCTTTCATCAGTTGATCCTTCCCTTGTATCACTTCAAACTTACTCTCTATGGCTGCCAGCTTATACTTCATTCGTTCCACACATATTCCCGGCTCGTCCTCTACATGATATTCTTCTCTCATAAAATCTTCCCATGCCCTACTCAGAGTATTCTGGCCTGTGTCGAACTTTGTCAAAGCTTGCTTAAGGGTGTTCCAATCCCACATCTTCTTGCTATCCAATTCCTGTAGAACCCTTTGTTCTACGGAATTCTCCATTCTGCTTAGGGCCGCTTCTACCCTATGGCCATCCTGCTTCAGTAACCACTCTACCTGTCTACAAAAAGTTCTAATATGGCTCTCAGAATCCGGCCCTGTTAGTGTTTCCAATGATAACGTTCTAACATAACTAAGGTTGAACACGGCTGTTTCCCTATCATCCCTCTTGGCCATGTCCGTTAGTTTGGGAAGAACCCCTGGATCAACTCTAAGGCTACCTGGGTGTGTGGTATCGTTCCCTGATTGTGGTACAGGGTGGGCACTTTCTGCCGGTGGGTCAGTTGGGGTTGTGTCCCTACCTACACCATACTCTAGATCAGTGTCTTGGTTCTTTGCATGCTGGAGTTCTTGTTTTAGCTCCTGGAGTTCTTGTTTTAGCTCCTGGAGTTCTAGTTTTAGTTCCCTAACCTGTGTCTGTGATTCTCCTAACGCCTGGTATTGTCTCTCATTGAGCCGCAACGCCCGTTCCAATCTGTCTGCCATTATGTTTGCATCTCCGCTACTTCCCTCTCCTACTGACTCATCCATTTTGACCTAAAAGTACTACCTCTCGACCCAAGACAAATACGAACCGTTTAACACAACTACTCTCCTGTGCTACTACAACCTTAATTGATCAATGGTATAATACAACACTATGCAACCTCTTAACATGGCACCAAAAATTATAACTCACATTAACTGGAGACCGAAAGTCCTATGGTATTCCATAGGTGAACCACTTAACAACATGAGAGGTGAACCACTTGAGACACTTCTCAGACCTAGTGTGGCCTCCCTTACTTCAACGTCAACAGGGTTAATCAACAACTTCTGCAAGTATTAATACATATTAATGCTGGATAAAATACAAACCCAAAACACATCAATGACACACATGACTTCAGTACTGTATAACTTTTCAAAACTTCTTCATACATTTCTGTACTCAATCAATGTTATTCACATGCACGTATCCCTCAAAAAATCAGATAATCCATCATTAAAATACTTGTCTATTTCTGCAACTTAAATTCCAGCTTAAATTCCCTCGGATTTGATCAATGATTAAAAACCATCCCACCGCTATAGCCACCAATTTATACTGTCAGATCTGGGGTCACTAAATTTAAGGGGATAACTTAACTCTAAACTTAATTTCTAAGGGTCGCTGCCACCAGACCCCCTCTGGACAGCATGTAGCTCGTTAGGTAGCGGGCAGAGTGGACTAGGCATTGGGTTAGGTTTTCCATTGACCAGATCGATGAGAGTAAAGAAGGGGGAAACCATAACATGTCTTAATTGATTTATTCCTTATAAAACATACTGGTAAAAAAACATATACATGACTTGGCCTTCCTCAGAAGAACAGCATAATTTTGGTTACCCAGACTCTTGCATTACTGGCGGGTCATCCACCTACTTATTGCATACAAATGGGGAACGCCGTATCTCGGTCGTTCCTTCTTACAATATCCCTTAACACATCAGACTGCTCCACTGATGTGGACTGTTAGCACCGTCGGTTATCATACATAGTAGCACCATCTCAACACACCTGTTACACTCCATACCTGCAAGTATGTGACTCCTTGTGACTATTAGGTATACACAACGGGCACCTCGTTCTCACACCGCCCTCGGTGGGTAGAGACGAGGGCTTCACCTAGAGACATACCAGCACTGTTTCTACGCCTGGTAGTATAGGTCGCTCCAAGTGACGACCGCAGTTTCTCAAGGTCTCCTTAGTTGTGACTATTCATGTGGAGTGGTGCGCTGGGAATCCACCTGTTCGCAGTGGACTGGTATAGCGGGAGAGTAATTCCCACCCTGGGGTGACGCTCACATGGACAATGGCGGCCGGGCGGCAAGATACTCCGGCCACATGGCACCTGTGGTGACGGCAGAACGGGAAGGACTAAGCAATAATGCCTGACGGGCGGTTATCCCACCCCTTAACACATCCCTATCACACTTATATATCCAGCAAAGCTTTAAACTGTAGTAACTTCTATTTATCAACCTTAATTGTAGGGCGGGGTATAGCCCGCTAGGGCACTGACCTGTGGTGACGGCAGAACGGGAAAGACTAAGGCCGATTTCCCGCCGCTTCTCGTCACATAGGCCTACAGTTTCCAATCCTCAATTTACACTTTTGTTTCTTATGGTTCTCACCTGAACACTTTACGGTATATTGTCACTCATTTCTTAACAACACATATATTAATCCTAAATTACACACTAAGGTAAGGTCTTGGTTTGTTAGTGCTTGGATAAATGCCTGAGATTATAATATTAATGAGGCATCTGAGGCGGGTACATGACGCGCCTTGAAACAAAAGCCGAATGATCATGGCCGGGGTGTATCAACGTCACTTAAAAACTGTAATGAGGGATCCTCCTCTCACACATTGCACTATTTGAACACAGACATAAGATTCTCTGATCACTGTACCTGTCGTGGGTATATGTCCCGTGAGGCTAAGAGGTGTATTAGATTCATACCGACGCATACACGATATTTCCTTTCCGGTATAGTTTCTAGATCACTGTCAACACCTCACATAGTTTTGATACATTTATCCTTTTTCCAGATCATTGTTCTCATGTGTTTTCATATGATATCTGTTGGAGTTATGTTCGCTACACGCCCACAGACGAAAATAGTAGGACCTTCAAACCCGGATCCACACTTAGTCTTACGGTACACTAGTCAGGCTCAACTGGACTTTAACATTCATCTTATGCCTACTCTGAGTGATCCTTAATGCTATGAATACATACACTTGATATGATACAACTATACCTGGGTACAATACATGGTCTAGGAACCTTGAGTAGGTGAGTTGTCCTTTCTCAATGTTTCCCGTTTTCTGAGGTTCTACAAGTGCGGTGCATTTGAATGTTATGTAGCGTAATATGAATTAGATGGGATTTTTAGGATGACAATGATGTGCGCAGTACATAGCCTTCCCCTCCCAAGGATTCATATTATGCGAAATAATATGCAAAGCACTAACGCTGTAGTGTACATACATTTTACAATATCCTAACAGTTCATGATTAGAGTACCTTAATCCATCACACAAAACCTAAGGAGACTTAAACGTTTCCTACGAGCGTCTCCGCTACCATATACATCAGACAACCGTTTACAATCCTGCTAGTTCGGTATACAATATATCAGTAAAAGAAAATTATAGGGAGACAAACTTTTCATACTCGAGTCTCCGTTACCTATACATACCACAACTTATCAATTCTTATTACAGTACAATATAGTATAGGGAACATTCCTTTCACCGTTCATCAGCGTAATACCTCAACCTACCTTTGGCCCCAGCACATAAACAGTGACTCTTTGACATTACATCTACAACAAAAGTTCTCTGCATGAAATTACATATCCTAAGGAATTTAAATTCTTGTCTATGAATGGGGAATTAGTTACATCAGACACTTCCTCAGATTACTACTTCCTTTCAATAATAATTCACCTTTTCAACACAAAACCATGGTTCTAGACATACACATTGGGGTTCATAACACAAAACCCGTATTTTCTATCTCACAGTTCAAAAGAACTGGTATTTGAAAGTCGGGGTGACTCTCTCACCCGGAGCGAGTCAACAACCCAAACCAAACTTCCGACACACATAAACTGAGATTTTTTTCTTTCGACAACATAGGCAGCAACTGGATCTCCGGACTTCAGTTCATCAGAACTGGGATTTATAATGCTGGGGTGACTTCAGTACGACTGACGAAGTCAACAACCCACAAACTTTTGACACACATAAACTGAGATTTTTCTTTCAACAACATAGGCAGCAACTGGATTTCCGGACTTCAGTTCATAAGAACTGGGATTTATAATGCTGGGGTGACTTCAGTACGACTGACGAAGTCAACAACCCCAAAAAAATTCTGACAACATATAGACCACTACTAACAGTTGATCTTCAAAAAGCATCCCGACAAACCATCTGAGCAACTGTCTCCCCCCACCCAAAACTTTATAATTCAACAAATCAACCTAACAACTGGAACGCCAATAATATTCAATTGAAGCAACATTCTGGAACCAGATTTCCTACAAATCCATTCTAACCACTGGTCTCCTCTGCCTCACAGGGAATCTACCTGCAGGTTGACCTACCACATTTCCGTCATCACTTTCCTCATCTGTCTCGTCTGACCCCGAGTCCGAGGAAGACTCACCTGGTGGAAGTAAGGGCTCATTCAGCTGAACAAACATGTCTCTACTTACATACCTCTTTACTTTCTCAGCCGCTCTCTTTATCACCTCACTTTCATCCAAGGGGTTAGTCAACTCATATGCGGCACCATCTCGTATAATTTCTGTTATAGTGTACGGACCCTTCCACTTGGTATTCAACTTCCTACTGGTCCCAGGGTTGGGCCATTCATTCCTCACCCATACTGTTTCTCCTAACTGCATAGTTTGGTTCGTTCTTGATCTATTTGCTCTCTCTCTGGTCTCTCGTGACATCCTGGCAGACATCTCTTTTATCAACCTATGGGCTTCTTTCAACTCTTGACTGCTCTCACTCTCTATTATAGGTAAGTCAATTCATACTTGTCTTTGTACATGCCTTGAAAAGAAAGCAAAATGAGGTTGTACTCCAGTTGTGGCATGGACAGACGTGTTCAGAGCCGACTGCACGGGACTGAGAAATTTTGGCCACTGAAGTGGATTATCTTCACACATGATTGCAAGTGTTGTTTTAAGGGTCCTGTGCATTCTCTCTGTGACACTATTACCTCTAGGGTGGTAAGGCAATGTAAAATAGTTCTTAATGCCAGTTACGTTACATAGTTCTCTAAATTGTGTTGCTGTAAATTCCCCTCCATTATCTGCAATGACTACTCCAGGGCTACCAAAGACATGAATGAATTTACTAAATTCCCTGGTCACTTCCTGAGTGGATTTGGTCCTCAACGGGTAGAAATTGACAAACCTAGAATAGTGATCTATGACGGTCAACACATAGCGATACCCCTTCGCACTATTATGTAAGTCTGCCAAGTCCACAGATACTCTCTCTAAAGGTTTAGTTACTTCTGACATCCCCTGCCATTTCTGTTCTAACCCTTTCGTCCCTTTGAACCTTTGACACACTTCACATGATTCTACAAATTTCACACAGTCTCTGCGATAATTTGGCCAATAGAAAAGGCCTTCTACTCTGGCTATAGTCTTCCACTGTCCTAAGTGACCTGAGGCCTCTCTGTTATGTGCCCACTCCAGTGCTGCTTTACGCAAATGATCAGGTATTACAAGGCAATACAGCAATGATTTGTCAATTTGTTCCTTTACTAAATACAATACCCCTTCCGCTACTTCAAATTTGTCAATAGTCGTCTTTGGATATTTATGTTTGGGTACTTGTCCTCCTTCTAAATAACTAGCCAATGTTTCCCACCTCTCGTCTTTTCTTTGTTCTATTCCTAACTGCCGAGGTGTTAAACCATCTAGCTGAGGGAGCTGACCTACCGTCCTACTCCTGGCTACTTTCCTTAGGGCCCCTACCGGCCTACTCAATGCGTCCGCGACTAGATTGGCCTTTCCAGGTTTGTACTCTATCTTATATATGTAATCCCTCATTTCCAACATCCATCTATTCATTCTTTGACTTTTAGTTTTCTTGTTAAAAACAGACGTTAACGGCTGGTGGTCAGTCTTGATGGTGAATTGGGAACCCCACAGAAAATGATGGAAAAATCTACAGGCTAACACTATCCTCAATGCTTCTTGGTCGGTGGTGGAATACCGTGTTTCCGCGGGCTTTAGCTTCCGAGAGAAATACCCAATAGGACGCAAAGAACCGTCATCCTGTAATTGATTCAGTGAGGCTCCTACACAGAAATTACTAGCGTCACTGTGTAGCTCAAATGGTTTATCCATGTCCACTTTTACTAGTACTGGAAAGGAAGCTAATGTCCGCTTTAACGTTTCAAAAGCTGTCTGGCATTCATCCGTCCAGGCAAAGGCAGCTTGTTTCCTAGTGAGTTCTGTGATAGGATATGCAGTCTTAGCAAAATTTGAAACGTGCTTACGATAAAACCCGCACATCCCTAAAAATTGTCGGACTTGTTTGACATTAGTGGGTGGCTTACAGTCTGTTACTGCTTTTACATTCTCTGGGTCCGGCTCAATGCCTTTCTCTGAAACAATATGTCCCAAGAATTTTACTTGTCTCTGACCAAATTGACATTTAGATAGGTTTAATTTGATTCCCATATTTACAAACCTGTCAAATACCTTAGCCAATCTGCCCATGAGGGTATTGAAATCAGGAGCCCACACTATGACATCATCTAGATAGTTCCTGACCCAATCTTCTTCTGCTAAAGGAGCTAAGACCCTGTTTACTTCCCTAGTAAAAACGGCTAGGCTGGCTGACAAACCAAAAGGGAGGCGTTTGAACCGCCATAAATTATACCCATCACTGAAGGTGGTTATATCTCTACTGTGGGGGTCAAGAATTACCTGATAGTAAGCATCCTTCAAATCTAAGGTGGCATAATATTTATTTCCGGCAGCCTTCTCAACTAATTCATCCAACCTTGGCAAAGGTTGTATATCTACTTTCAAGTGTTTGTTGACTGCTCGGAAATCAAGGCACATACGTTTCGACCCATTAGGTTTAGTTACTAACACGATAGGTGATAGCCAGACAGCGGTTGATGGTTCAATGATGTCCCTATCTCTCATGTCTCTCATCATTTCTTTAATAGTACCCTTGGCTTTCTCGGGATACCTATACTGAGGTCCTCTTACAGGTTGTTCATTAACCAATGGGATGTTAGCTGGCAAACCCTTAATGGTGCCTATTTCATTGGGACCTAAGACAAATAACGCATCATGATTCATTACCACCTGTTGCAAGTGTATCCGCATGTCCCTATCTAAGTGTGGCCATTGCTGGGTCCTAATTAACTCTTTCAATTTGTCCTGTCTAGTTTCCCCACGTTTCACCTTATCACAGTCTGGTACCATAGAATTTAGTACTTCTTGAGCTCGTCTAATTTTGTGGACTGGGGAATTTTCCATACCCCTACAAAGTAAGCATTTAGTTGGGAATTTCACATCCTGAGTCAGTCTTAAGGGGATTTTGTTAGACCTCTTATCATCTTCTCTCTGTATGGCCAGGTGATGTGGTGAGCACAGGGGTATGTCTACAGACCGGCCTACCTCACCTAACTCTTCATAAATGTGTGAGATAGTTCCGAGATTATTCCCTTCATCATCAAAGTAACAGAATTCCTCATCATTAACTACTTCATATTCACCTAAAACCGCACCCGGACTCAAACAAACTGGCTGCTCTGAAACATTACTCATAGGAACATAAACACAGGAATCATCTTGGACTATCACACACATATCCGGTTGTTGTTTCAGCCCCTTATGCGTAAATCTAATACTTATGGTTTGACCTACCCCTACCTTCACTTTAACTGGCCTAATCTGAGAACTGTGCCCACTTATTGTAGTCTTCCTATCAATGTGTAAGTTAGTTAGCTCCTTGGGGGAAGATAAGATCGAAGCCTTCGTGAACTGTTTGACTTTGACAACCGTTCGCAACTTTCCTCCCTGACTTGGTGTCCAATAAACTTGTTTATGACCCCCCCCAACTGAACTGATTTTTTTCGCGATGCCACCAAACTCCAAATCTGCCTAAAATGTCCGCTCCCAATAATACATCAGTATCCAACATGTTATCTTCCACTACTACGGCTTGGTGACGGATTCTTTTCCTACGGGACAACTGTACACTGATGACAACAGTGCCTAGGGTCTTAAACTCTTCCCCGTTAATAGCTACATATCCTTGGGTACAAGGCCTAATGGGCCCCACCTCCAAGGCACTAACCAAGCTATCTTTAATGATAGTAGCTTCACTACCCGTATCAACCAATGCTATACAAGTATGTCCACATATAGGTAACTTAATACAGGGAGAACTGTTTGGGAACGGATGTCGTGGTCATTGGCCCGAAGGGGGATTCCTAGCTTGGCGTCCTGGACAGGTGGCGAAATAACTCTTACAGTTCATCCTCAGGCACGCGTAACATGAACCTGGTCTGGGTCTGGAGGGGCAATTATGCGGACTATGGGTATCCTTCCTACAATATCCGCACCATTCATTTCCTGTCCAACCTTGAGTGTTATTTTCCTTCCCCCTCGTGTTCCGAGCCGGTCTTCCGTCAGTCTCGTTCCTACGATAGTCCCCCTGGATTCTATAATCCTCTGGTACTGGTCCCTGGCGGGTCTGTCTAACATGTTGCTGTCCCCTGCCCTGTGATCTCAGATACCATTCCCTACACTTTGTCAACTCATTCAAAAAGGGCTCTAAGGATATGCCTAACTGGTGGTATCTTCTTAACTCTCTCTGCATTTGCCCTGGCAATCCCACATACAATACATCTTTCATCAGTTGATCCTTCCCTTGTATCACTTCAAACTTACTCTCTATGGCTGCCAGCTTATACTTCATTCGTTCCACACATATTCCCGGCTCGTCCTCTACATGATATTCTTCTCTCATAAAATCTTCCCATGCCCTACTCAGAGTATTCTGGCCTGTGTCGAACTTTGTCAAAGCTTGCTTAAGGGTGTTCCAATCCCACATCTTCTTGCTATCCAATTCCTGTAGAACCCTTTGTTCTACGGAATTCTCCATTCTGCTTAGGGCCGCTTCTACCCTATGGCCATCCTGCTTCAGTAACCACTCTACCTGTCTACAAAAAGTTCTAATATGGCTCTCAGAATCCGGCCCTGTTAGTGTTTCCAATGATAACGTTCTAACATAACTAAGGTTGAACACGGCTGTTTCCCTATCATCCCTCTTGGCCATGTCCGTTAGTTTGGGAAGAACCCCTGGATCAACTCTAAGGCTACCTGGGTGTGTGGTATCGTTCCCTGATTGTGGTACAGGGTGGGCACTTTCTGCCGGTGGGTCAGTTGGGGTTGTGTCCCTACCTACACCATACTCTAGATCAGTGTCTTGGTTCTTTGCATGCTGGAGTTCTTGTTTTAGCTCCTGGAGTTCTTGTTTTAGCTCCTGGAGTTCTAGTTTTAGTTCCCTAACCTGTGTCTGTGATTCTCCTAACGCCTGGTATTGTCTCTCATTGAGCCGCAACGCCCGTTCCAATCTGTCTGCCATTATGTTTGCATCTCCGCTACTTCCCTCTCCTACTGACTCATCCATTTTGACCTAAAAGTACTACCTCTCGACCCAAGACAAATACGAACCGTTTAACACAACTACTCTCCTGTGCTACTACAACCTTAATTGATCAATGGTATAATACAACACTATGCAACCTCTTAACATGGCACCAAAAATTATAACTCACATTAACTGGAGACCGAAAGTCCTATGGTATTCCATAGGTGAACCACTTAACAACATGAGAGGTGAACCACTTGAGACACTTCTCAGACCTAGTGTGGCCTCCCTTACTTCAACGTCAACAGGGTTAATCAACAACTTCTGCAAGTATTAATACATATTAATGCTGGATAAAATACAAACCCAAAACACATCAATGACACACATGACTTCAGTACTGTATAACTTTTCAAAACTTCTTCATACATTTCTGTACTCAATCAATGTTATTCACATGCACGTATCCCTCAAAAAATCAGATAATCCATCATTAAAATACTTGTCTATTTCTGCAACTTAAATTCCAGCTTAAATTCCCTCGGATTTGATCAATGATTAAAAACCATCCCACCGCTATAGCCACCAATTTATACTGTCAGATCTGGGGTCACTAAATTTAAGGGGATAACTTAACTCTAAACTTAATTTCTAAGGGTCGCTGCCACCAGACCCCCTCTGGACTGCATGTAGCTCGTTAGGTAGCGGGCAGAGTGGACTAGGCATTGGGTTAGGTTTTCCATTGACCAGATCGATGAGGGTAAAGAAGGGGGAAACCATAACATGTCTTAATTGATTTATTCCTTATAAAACATACTGGTAAAAAAACATATACATGACTTGGCCTTCCTCAGAAGAACAGCATAATTTTGGTTACCCAGACTCTTGCATTACTGGCGGGTCATCCACCTACTTATTGCATACAAATGGGGAACGCCGTATCTCGGTCGTTCCTTCTTACAATATCCCTTAACACATCAGACTGCTCCACTGATGTGGACTGTTAGCACCGTCGGTTATCATACATAGTAGCACCATCTCAACACACCTGTTACACTCCATACCTGCAAGTATGTGACTCCTTGTGACTATTAGGTATACCCAACGGGCACCTCGTTCTCACACCGCCCTCGGTGGGTAGAGACGAGGGCTTCACCTAGAGACATACCAGCACTGTTTCTACGCCTGGTAGTATAGGTCGCTCCAAGTGACGACCGCAGTTTCTCAAGGTCTCCTTAGTTGTGACTATTCATGTGGAGTGGTGCGCTGGGAATCCACCTGTTCGCAGTGGACAATGGCGGCCGGGCGGCAAGATACTCCGGCCACATGGCACCTGTGGTGACGGCAGAACGGGAAGGACTAAGCAATAATGCCTGACGGGCGGTTATCCCACCCCTTAACGCATCCCTATCACACTTATATATCCAGCAAAGCTTTAAACTGTAGTAACTTCTATTTATCAACCTTAATTGTAGGGCGGGGTATAGCCCGCTAGGGCACTGACCTGTGGTGACGGCAGAACGGGAAAGACTAAGGCCGATTTCCCGCCGCTTCTCGTCACATAGGCCTACAGTTTCCAATCCTCAATTTACACTTTTGTTTCTTATGGTTCTCACCTGAACACTTTACGGTATATTGTCACTCATTTCTTAACAACACATATATTAATCCTAAATTACACACTAAGGTAAGGTCTTGGTTTGCTAGTGCTTGGGTAAATGCCTGAGATTATAATATTAATGAGGCATCTGAGGCGGGGACATGACGCGCCTTGAAACAAAAGCCGAATGATCATGGCCGGGGTGTATCAACGTCACTTAAAAACTGTAATGAGGGATCCTCCTCTCACACATTGCACTATTTGAACACAGACATAAGATTCTCTGATCACTGTACCTGTCGTGGGTATATGTCCCGTGAGGCTACGAGGTGTATTAGATTCATATCGACGCATACACGATATTTCCTTTCCGGTATAGTTTCTAGATCACTGTCAACACCTCACATAGTTTTGATACATTTATCCTTTTTCCAGATCATTGTTCTCATGTGTTTTCATATGATATCTGTTGGAGTTATGTTCGCTACACGCCCACAGACGTAAATAGTAGGACCTTCAAACCCGGATCCACACTTAGTCTTACGGTACACTCGTCCGGCTCAACTGGACTTTAACATTCATCTTATGCCTACCCTGAGTGATCCTTAATGCTATGAATACATACACTTGATGTGATACAACTATACCTGGGTACAATACATGGTCTAGGAACCTTGAGTAGGTGAGTTGTCCTTTCTCAATGTTTCCCGTTTTCTGAGGTTCTACAAGTGCGGTGCATTTGAATGTTATGTAGCGTAATATGAATTAGATGGGATTTTTAGGATGACAATGATGTGCGCAGTACACTGAAGATGCTAAATTTCTGTACTCAAAGGGTAAAATCATTGTACTCAAAGGGTTAAATCATTATAATCAAAGAGCAAAGTCATCGTACTCGGGAGGTTAAATATTTCATCATGTGAGCTAGAACAGGTAGAATTTCTGGTCACCAATGATTCACCTTCAATAATGTGTGAGCAGGAGAGTATAATCCTCAGCGCGTTATCTTAAGAGTTATCGAAGGAAAGATTTAGCCAACCCAGGACCCGGAGTCTCATAGTATCGCAAGATATTTTTCTCATCTTAGCTCTGGACGTGAGGATGATTCTGAACTAACTCAAGATACGACATGTTATTGTATTCTCAAAGGTTCGTAGGTTAACGTTACCTCTTATTTGGATATGTGTTCACGTCTCTAGTTAACTTATCGTACATTAGTTTAGCCGTTAATGCGTTTTTACATTTCCATTTAATTTATTCTACTTTAAATGAGCCATTAAATGCGTTCCCATATCTTCAACTAATTTATCGTAGCTTCAATGAACCACTAAGTGTATTTTTCATCGATCATTAATTTATCGTAGCTTATTAGTAAGACGGATGTGTTATTTTATCGATCTTTGAAGAATTTGGAGGCCTAAGGCGGAACCATCGACTCTTGGCCCCAAATCCACTTAGATTACATACCAATTTCCTCTTTATCGAGATCAGATCCCGCTCCATTAGGCTCCGATCTGCCTTATTATGATGTTTTGTTTGTTTACTTGTCCCTGATGTTCTCTTGTTTGATTAAAGGAATCTACTTTTTCTCCAATTTCTGCATTTATTTTTATATCTTTATCTATTTCTTTATTTCTTGATATTGCTTTCTTTATTGATTTCTCTTTTATTATTTATAATAACTTTTTATTTATTTTTCTCTGTAACGAATTTCAAACAACCTGTCTTCGTGTTTGTTTCTATTTAAGTCTTCATCACTTTTGCATTATCTCTTCCTCTCATTTTCTCCCTATTTATCTCTCTTTTAGTCTCTGCTTCACTTTTCACTTAATCACCTCAGAATACATGACGCATCAAAAATTAATTATTCTTAAGATAAATGGAACCAAACTAAAAAAATACAAAATATCCGGTCAGTTCATTTGGTAGCTGTCATGTGGGGAGACACTGAGCCTTGTCCCAGGAGACCGTATGAACTATAGGCCGAGTCTTAGAGGGCATGGGAGGACCAGATGAGACTTGATCCTCCTAGGAGACCAAACTGATGTTTAATCCAAGTGTCCACATCATCATGGGAAAACAAATTCAGAGAAATTTCAACTTCTGAGACGGTTGATACTAGATAAGGCTCAAGCCTCATTGTAATATGTTCTGTGACATGAGATAAACCACGAAGCCTCCCAGGATCTCCCAAGCAACCCCTAGGAGATTTTGCTGAATCGGAATTTTCATCTAGGAGACTTGGGAGACCATCAAGAAGTTAACATTAATCACTGTCTCCATGATCCATTTTCCGTCCTTCTCGGCTCTCCCCTCCTCTCCCCACGCCCCTTTCTCTTCTCCTTTACTTTCTCCCTATCTCCCCCCCCCCTTCTTTAATCCCTCTCTTTCTCTTTCTCTACCTTCTTTCTTCTTCCCATCCTTCTTAGTTTATCACACACACACACACACACACACACACACACACACACACACACACACACACACACATAGAATGACCAGTGTTGTTTTTCTCCAAGTTATTATGACGACGTTCATGGAGATAATAATAATAATAATAATAATAATAATAATAATAATAATAATAATAATAATAAAGTAGTCAATTGTTAATTCCACCATTTTTCCATTGTTGTTTTTCTTCTTCCTCATCCTTCTCCAACAGTACTTCTCCTCAACTCTCCAGTTCCTCCAAGTCTTCCCCTCTTCTCCACTCTCTCTCATTAACATAACCCCTCACCATCACTGGGCTCCCTCACAGCACCATACATCACCGTCACTGTTTACCTCGTGTTACTGAGAACCATTACAAATTATCCACCTCGCTCTCTAGGCGGTCATCAATAGTTATATTTAGCGACTCAGATTTTGGTTTTGGTTTTGGGTTTATCCTTATTCAAATTATAGAGCAACTGAAGTATTGTATTAACAGTATAATTTATTACTTTGTTTTGAAAACTATGATCTTCAATCGCATATATTAGACTAAAATGAAAAGTAACAATCACTCTTATGAAGTGTATATATATATATATATATATATATATATATATATATATATATATATATATATATATATATATATATATATATATAGTAATATTTTATAGGTATAAAATTACAGCAATACTAATGTAATGTTAAATAAAATAAGATGATAAATATATTCATAATTAATGTTAAACTTAGGAAGATAAAACATCATTAGATGATTTGAAGTATGAAATAATATCTATTAAGTTGAAGAGACATAACATAAACACTTTGATATAGTAGACAAAAAATATTATAATTATATATAAGAAAATATTGACAAACATATTATGGCGTCTAATATAAAAGCAGAGCAACTCTACTACAGCTTAGTAATATTCAACACACATGACACTCGATTTTTCATAAGTTGGCAATACATCAGCCAACAAATTATCCCTTGATGTAAGAACCGACGTTGATATATTGAAATGTTAAGTCATCAGTTTGTGTTGTGCTTTCTGTTGATACGGAATTATGTACACGGCGAAGCTGGACGGTGTGTGTGTGTGTGTGTGTGTGTGTGTGTGTGTGTATGTGTGTGTGTGTGTGTGTGTGTGTGTGTGTGTGTGTGTATGTGTGTGTGTGTGTGTGTGTGTGTGTGTATGTGTGTGTGTGTGTTTATGTATAACGGTGTGTATGCGTAATGGGTGTGTGTGTGTGTGTGTGTGTGTGTACTATAGAGTACCGGATGAAGGATCTTTTCAAAATAAGACGACTCCAGGAAGGAACAAAGGTGTAGGCAGCTTCCATTATTGAACTTCAGTATGCAGACGACCTCACCCTTGCCGCTCAGACTGAACGCGACCTACAGGAGATCCTGACCACCTATGCAGATACGTGTGCGTAAGATTCAGCCACACCTCCACTATCCATCCAGCTTAATGGTACTACCCTCTCTAATGTTACCCACTTTCGGTACCTCGGCTCTCACCTGTCCACCACCGCGGACATCAATGAAGAGATGTGCATCTCAAGGCTTTGGCAGACTCCTTACCCGTTGTCTACAGCTGTAGGGAGCTGAAATTATCTACAAAGTCGCACGTATGTCGAGCAGTGGTTTTCCCCACTGCTATAAGGCAGTGCGGCATCGGTTACATACAGGAGGAACCTCAACGCACTTGAAAACTTTTACCAACGCAGTCTACGATCCATCCTCCGAGTTCGCTGGGAAGACAAGACAGTAAATGCCAGTATTCTCGCTGACACCAACTGTAGGAGCATCGAGGCTACCATTATCCATGAAAAACTACGTTGGACTGGCCATGTTACCCGCATGGACGACAGTAGACTACCAAAGCAGCTACTTTACAGTCGCCTAACGAATAGTAAACGTAACGCCGGCGGGCAACCGAAAAGGTATAAGGATAGTCTTAAGAAAAACCTGAAAAAGTGTCTAATCGAGCCCCTCGCCTGGGAGACGATTACCCCACATCATAACGCTTGGAGGAGCACCACACGAGAAGGTGTCAATACTTTCGAGTTAGCCCGACTGCAAACCGAGGCAGATAAGCGCCAACGCCGGAAAGACGCTGCCGCCGCCCCTCTGGCACTAGATGTAGCCCTCCACATGTGCACCATTTGTGAACGACTCTGCCGGTCCCGTATCGGCCTCTTTAGTCGCTTCAAAACTCACCAATGAAGGTGACATCCCTAATAACTCATATCACTGTATCATAGCTGGATGATCGTCATACTCGATTCCGATTGACAGCAAAGTAGTAGTAATAGTACCGTGTGTGTGTGTGTGTGTCATGACTAAAACAGAATTTTTTTTTTTGTTATATAATATTTATATACACAGTATACTGTATTTTAATGCTCCATTATTCTGTTTGTTTTGTTTTTTAATCAGCTATTTTGTTCTCGCAATCCGTCACAGGGTCAATCATCCATCACTCATTACATCACTCATCTCATATGTCATCACAAGATGAGAAAAATCAAGACTAATAAGAACAGTCAAATACCTAACCTTATCAAGAGCACAAAGTAGGAATGTTATAAAGGTCTTCCAAGAACCTCAGTCCATTGCTAACTAATAAAGCCTCAGGTTCACCATACAGTATCCGGTCCCCGTGACATAGGCCTTAGACGGGAAGGATATGGATGATATTATAGTGTGTGTATTGAATAGTATTGAATAATCCCCGTTACTTCTTCACTGACGTCATACATGCCATAGAAATTGGTGAGTGAGGATGGCTGTAAAGCCAAGTAAGAAAATAACCGAGGGAAGTAGTAAAAACAGATTTTGTTCGCAGGATGTTATGTCAGTTTAACATGTATAGAATTTCGGAAAAGGTAAAAAGAAGTTCGGACTTTAGACTCCTGTAATCCGTACAAAGTTCTGAGAAACGAATGGCAAGAAGACATCAATATATGACCGTCAATTTCGTACATCACACTGGCATGTAGAATACGTACTTACTGTTTTCATAAAGTCCATACACGGAAGATCAGCTAACGAACTGCAAAACTTTTGACTGCCGTGAGAAATTTGCCAGTGGTTGGATAAAGGAGGTTCTGGTGAAGGAATTCGCTGAAGAACCGCTGGAAAACAGACATACATATAACTTAAATAAAAATTACATCATTAACATCGAGCGCCAAGGTTCTCTGCCAGATAATGGCTGGCGAAGATTTTGTGCGGATTGCTCATTCAGAACTAAACACGTTTACACTAACAACTTACATCGATAAACTGTAATGATTGTTATCGTGTTATAGAGCGCAATAAAATATATGACGTTGACATTGATGCATTTAATTAAGATAGGATTTTTTTTTAGATAGAAAAATAGAAGACAAAAGTGGTAGAGTTTTAAGGAATCTGAATTCCCCCCTTATGGCTGCATAATGTTTTCTTGTCATAGATATTTGTTGTTTACTAAATGAGTCATGAAACCTTTGTTACTTTTTGGTATTCTGCTTCTGTGATCATCAACTCTTTATTTTAATGAATTATGAGGAGGTTCTTTATCGGTAACAAAGTGGTCGCTGTACATAAGGGTTCTTACATTTGATACATTTGATTGGTGTAACGTGGGCTCTCTGAATTTTGGACAGCCACTTTAATCTTCGTTTGCGTCTTAAGTTTTAATTTTTCTTCGTTACAGCCGGTATACGATTGGAACTTCTAATTATTTGTATTTCTGAACGATTAGAACATTTTATTATACCACAAGGAACCTCACTGCTAACAAACGTCAGTCTCACCTAGTTATGTTACGTCGTGTTCCCAAAGATGGCCCCGATCATAAATCCCCCCCCCCACTTTTTTTTTATTTTTATTCTAAAGATAAAAAAAATGCTCGAGAAAATTTTCCTTATGTTGCTGGATATAACAAATTAGGGTATAACTGCAGTTTCGGACAATACGCCCTAGTAGTTGAGCAGTCCGTTTTTCCGATGGTTTGGACAATTTTAAGACACTTTTCTACAATAACGTTTCCGTCGCTAATAACCTAAAATTACAAAGCCTTAATTCATAACCAGGGGGGCTCCGCTCCCCTGAATCCCCCGGTATGTTAACATAATTTGCGAGGGAAACATCAAAGAAGAAAAGTGTCTTAAAATTGTCTAAACCATCGAAAAACACTCAACTCAAAATCCATATTGTCTGAAACTGCAGTTATACCCAAGTCAGTAGGCTAGAATATTATCATATATATTATACACATATTGCATGGATAATAAATCGCACTCATGGTAATATCTGTGTTTCCCCTTCTTTTCTCTTAATTTTCTTTGAAGTCTTCCCTTTATCTATTGCCGTTTTCTTTGATGCTTTCCTTTTCCTTATCTTCTTCATTTTCACTAATTTGGTTCTTTCATTTAGCGCTGTCTTTGATGTCCGAGAGCCATGAAGTGAGATAAAAATATTATTATTTTTAAGAATCTATAAGTGTGATAGAGTTGTCCTTAGCCTATCAAGTCAGACTACTGAGGAGGTAGCGGCTATTCACATATGTTTTGGGCGGGCTAGTTAGCATGCTAACCAGCTCCTTTTGATGTTTTTGTTAATAAATTTTTTTTAATTTGAATTTGAATTTATTCACATATGTGACTCATAAAGATTCCATGTCGTATATAAGGTGTAATGACAAATATAAAGAACACAATAATCACTGGCTGAAAAATGGTAAAAACTGGAAATAGGTCCCCTATTTCCATTTTTTCCCGTGTGTGTGTGTGTGTGGAACCTGAGACCGAACATTTCAAGTAATAATAATAGTAATAATAATAATAATAATAATAATAATAATAATAATAATATCTCGACCTGTGCCGTCTTACATTATACACACCCGGCCGGCCGACCCTATCACTCTCCCCTCCCGCTGAAGGGCTTCTCTATAGTTAATGTCAGAAGTCGGTCATACGGGAAACCTCCCACACAGCAGCAATAGTCTCACCGTATCTCTCTCTACCGCAGAGCTTTTTGCCCGATTGGTTGCCCCGTATTCCCGGCTATGGGTCGTTTGCTCAGCTGAATACTTCATCGCCTCAACCAGTGTGTGTTCTCATACTTGATATTCGACCGTTTTTACCAGAGTTCCTCCTCGAGAGGGGCAACATTGCTAGCTCTAGGGCTTCTTCTTACATCAAGGTATAGCATAAATAAATAGTTTATATTTTCTTCCATTTCTCTATTCATTTTGTTTTACACTGGCTTATACTGTACTGCCTTTTAGGTAATGTCTCTTCCAGTCCCAGTTTGTATTATATATTACCACACAAAATATAGAAAGAAATATCTTTGACAATCTTTCTTAACTTCCAGAAGTAGAAACTGACCTTAGCTTTAGCTGTTGTGTAATGATAACACTGCGCTTCAAAAACTAAGGTATTTAAGTGCGTAACAAGGTTAAGAATAACATTAGTCCAACTACAATAAAAAATTTACGAGAGATAGAACTCTCTATGCTTTAGCTAAATTACTAATAATTTACGTTTTAGAAAAAACAATATCCCTGGTAGTTCAGGTATCTAAAGATGCACTCTTGCTACCTTGTGTCATTTATTTTCTTACATCCAGAGGTTTATTTACCATCTTTTAATATATATCTGTCAGACGAAGGAGCTTATCTCTAATGACCATCCCGTCATGTCACCCCAACACACACTACTGTACACTCTCTTAATTAATATCATGACACCTCCTGCCATATGTTCCACAGACCAACTGCCGCTCCTGTTATCCATTCGTTATATGATTAATCCTTTCCGCAGCTGGTGCTTTCTACTCCCTTTCCGCCCCTCCCTAGGCTGTCTTTCACCCTCGCCGACCCTCCAAACACTCCCAAGGGCGTCATTTTAGGCCCAAGACCCTCTCACTACCCCCATGGCGAGTGTTCAGTACTTCTCTGGGAGGTGCGCGGGCAGGGAGGGGAGGAAGGTTGTACCGGCTGCTGCTGTTCAATGTTGAAGTGATATTACTTGTCTGTTATTGTGACCAAGAATGATTCATCCTTCTGTGTAATTGATAATATGTTTTTTTTATTTATCTATCAGCATTTATATCTCATTCAAGAATCTATTCATCTATGCAGTATATCCAATATACAAATATATTTATTTTTCTGACGAAAAAATGGATACACATTTAATTATGAAAGATGGGTAGATAGGATACATGGATAAATATATAGGTATATAGATACTCTAAACATGTGAATAGACAGAAATATATATTAATACTTAAAAGATCACTAAAGTCGGAATTTAACTGGAAAATTAAACAAACACGCACAGGTCATAAAGAGTTCCCCCAGTAGTACTGAACCGCCAGGTCACACAAGATAGTTCGTGCCTCTTGGCTGTTAACAACTGAGGTCATTATGCTGGTCACGGGTCATTACGCCTCACCTGAGTAATGACCTACCAAATAAATACGGCTCACCTTTACGGTTTAATGGATGAGAGATACAGTATACAGTACTAGTATGTACAGTACTTTACTCTCCTTCCTCCCCTCTAAACACACACAAATAAATAAATAAATATATATATATATATATATATATATATATATATATATATATATATATATATATATATATATATATATATATATATATGAATTTACACGTAAACGCGCATACATATAAATATGGAGAACGTAGAGATGGAGAGAGGAGGGAAGTAAGGACTATTGAAGGCAAGGATGGAGGGCTATTTTACACAGCTAGCGCCACTCTTAAACAATTATAGAGAACAAACACCTTCCTTAAGCTATAGCCTTAAGCAAATGCCTCTCTTAAACTATTATAGACAGCTAACCCCTCTCTTAACGTCTATTACACAGTTAATGCTTCTCTTAACGTCTGTTGCGCAGCTAACGCCTCTCTTAAGCTATTATACACAGCGCAACGCTTCTCTTAACGTTTATAACACAGCTAACGCCTCTCTTAGCGTCTATTACACATTTAACGTCTCCCTTCAGCTATAATACACAGCTAACGTATCTCTTAATGTCTAATACACAGCTAACGCATCTAGTAGCGTCTATTACAAAACTAACGCTTCTCTTAACGTTTATAACACAGCTAACGCCTCTCTAAACGTCTATACATATCTATAGCATCTCTTAGCGTCTATTACAACGCTAACGTGTCTCTTAATGTTTTTAACACAACTAACGCATCTCTAAGCGTCTATTACAAAGCTAACGCGTCTCTTTATGTTTATAACACAGCTAACGCCTCTCTTAACGTCTACACATAGCAAACGCATCTCTTAGCGTCTATTACAAAGCTAACGCGTCTCTTTATGTTTATAACACAGCTAACGCCTCTCTTAGCGTCTATACATAGCTAACTCCACAAATTAAATGAAGCAGCTACGGCAACGAACTTTAAACTCCCAATGTTATAAGTAACTAATAAAGAGATTGAACATGAAGGGCGTTAAAAGATGGACGATGTAGACCATCAACTTGATCACGCCCGAGAAACAGCCATTACTCAAGTCAGTAAGGGAGAGTATTAGGTTGAGTAGAAACAGAAGTGGATTACGGTAGTGTGTGATTAGGTGCGGTTCGGTTAGGTAGGGTGTGTGTGTGTGTGTGTGTGTGTGTGTGTGTGTGTGTGTGTGTGTGACAGGCAGGTATAATGAGACTATATCTTGCATGAAGAATATTTATATATATATATATAGGAAGAATATTTAGTAAGAGAGTAAAAGAGAGGAAGATTTTAGTAGCGTGGCCGATGTTGGTTATTTACTCTCTGTCACTACACTTAATATCATTTATCACTACACAACTATTACGTCTTAAGGGCGACTTCTCAAACACAGCTTCGTTACAACTCTTTATTAATTACGAACATGACATGGACACATTAATAACACCTCCTATTGAAGTTACTAGGACACTATATTTACGTTACTAGGACATCATATTACGTAACTAGACACTGATTCTCGGACACGAACATGAAATGAATACACTTCCCACATAAGTAACTCATCCCATGGAAAGCTCTGACAAAAACTCACGTGACCTAGGGCTAGGGGAGGCCTAGCAGGGAGACTGCTTAGCTGGAACACTGGTGTCGGGAGGGCGACTGCTTAGCTGGGACACCGGAGGGAAGCCGGGGAGGGAAGTCTTGCATAACTCTCCTCCCGTGAGCGGGAGTGGGCTGTGTGGTGGACCTCCTCCTCCGATCCCTGTGTGTCTCTCTCTCTCTCCCCGACTCTGTCTCTCTGACTCCCTCCCGCTGCTCCCCTGAGGGAGGGCTACGAGCAGGACTGGGGACGTAGTTGCTGGCCCTTCCTAGTTACAAGACACACTCTCGTGAGGGAGGGCTAGGACGTCCTATATATTGGAAGACCAGCCGTCAGGTTGAGCTGATCGGGTGGGGGCGGCGAAGGGTCTCCTTACATTTGCCCTCGCTAATGTAGGGTCAGGTCTGGACTTTTTCAGAGACTATAAGTTGTTGTATATTCTGGAGAAATCTTCAGATGAATGCTTGTCTGTTAACATCGTTGGTGGGGCCGTGTGACATGAGAGGCTCTGGTTGATTTGTGGCCCGTTGACTTGGGCTCGAGGGTTACATTTGACCTGGCTAATGTGAGGTCAGGTCTGGACTTCTTCTGCGATGTAGGTTATTGTGTATATTGGGAGAGAGTCGGCAGGTGCCTTCTTACATGTTTGTTGGGGCCGTGTGACATGGGAGGGGAGCCTGGTTGATTTATAGCCCTTGGGCAGCCGCGAGGTTTACCCTTACACTTGACCCCCCTAATGTCGGGTCAAGTCTGGACTTTTTCTGAGATGTAAGCTGTGGTCTGACAACCCATCACTACACAGGTAAAATATGTGTGGGGAGGGGAGAGAAAGGTAACATACGATAAATGCCCTATATAAGGTCACTAACACACCTTATGTGTTAATATTTTAGTTGTGTTTTGTGTTTTAATCAGCGATTATCTCTGTTAAGCATGATACACACACACACACACACACACACACACACTTGTCAACCAACAGTGAGACAAGACGTGCCCTGAAGGCACTCCGGGTTTTGGCAGCCAGGCCTAGTGTGTTTGGCCCTGCCCCCCCCCCCCCCCTTCTTCTCCCTGCTATATCCCAATGCCTTACCAGCCTTACTACACCGGGATTTATTCAGCAAAACATTTAAATGATCAGTGCAATGATTGATTACCAAACAGTGTTCTGCTAGTGCTTCCCAAGGAAAACCACAAAAACACAGCAGTGTAATACCAGATAGTGGGCACTTTGTCCTTCACCTTCAAAGTGCCAGTGACAAGGACCACCGCTGTGTTTACATATATCGTGGATACTATGTCGGCGACCCTAAGCGCCAGAGACAAGGACTCATGGTGCTTACGATTAACAAATATTAACAAATGTCTACCAGTGTCAGTGGCCCTCAAAGTGCCGCCAGTAAGTTTATGGCCACCGGGGACAAACACTTCCATCCGTCCACAACAACAGTCATTAACAGATGGCCACCAATTACTTACTCCCGACGCTCTCTGTACCTTCTAAAGCATGGGAACGGTTTATCCTGATGGCAGTGTTATCGCGCGACTTAAGTCACTGAACATATTCCATGCGCGCAGCTGTAGACAGGGGCGTCATAAACAAAAGCCCATTAGGACCACAACCTCCACTAGGAAACCAGAGACACCCACCCCTGACAGACCCTACCATTACACTGAAGTTCCACGGATATGGTATGATCTCCCGTCTTTACTGCTCTCCAATGTCACTTCCCTAGCTAACAACTTTGACGAGCTGGCAACCACAGTTAGGTCAGTGCTTGAAACGTGTCATATTGAGGGATATCAACTCTTTCATCACCTTCGTTCACAGGGACGCGGAGGGGGCGTTGCCCTCTTCTGTCAAGATGACCTACGCCCGTCACGCCTGGATGTTCAAGTCCCAGCAGAAGTGGAGGCATTACGGGTACGTGTTGTGCCACGGGCCCACCCTCGCCACACCACTTCTAACATAATCTGCGTGTCATACCATCCGCCTCGCTCACTTACCAGGGACACTCTTATCAGTCATCTCATTACCACCTCAGACCACCTCAGAGTTAGGTACCCATGTGCCAAGTTAGTATTTTGCGGGGATTACAATGAAATTGACACCACTGATATCCAAGACCAGCTGTCACTATCACAAGTTGTGAACTTCCACACACACTGTCAAAATACCCTTGACATGATCTTGACTGACTTAGCGGACCAGTACCAACCACCTCAACCAATGCCTCCTATCGGGTGTAGCACACACCTATCAGTGCTCTGGTCCCCAGCTGCCACTCCCACTCAAGTACAGAGACCTTACATCAAGACCTACAGGCCGATTACTGACTCTGCAGTGCGTCTCTTCGGGCAGTGGATAGTTCAGCATTTCTTGATTGAAGTACTTAGTGTGGATGACGTGGACACCGAATGGATAAATTATACCAACACCACCACGGAAGCTCACCACCATGGCAGCCGGAGAGGGAAGTACTACAACCACATGAGATCCTCTACAAAAAACATATTTGTCAGTGAATCATAAATAACCTGTAGTTTCACTCCATGTTTAAATTTTGTATTGGAATAATTTCTTAAACAATTCGCTCCCCAATGTCCCAATAATTAATAATGTATGTCATGTTTGTCCATTGTATATTTTCAGCCTCGTGTACGAGGATGGCTGATCCATGGGCCACCTAGACACGAATTTGTTTAGGGTGCAGAAACTGTCTCCAACACAAAAACCACGCTCTAGGTTGACCGGTTGCACGACCCAGAGTCAAGGAATAGTCCGAGAAGACCGGACACCGGGCTAACTGTACTGGCTAACCATTACCCCGGAACACGATCCACAAATCGATTAACACTCAGGTTCATAAATACTGCTAGGCAAATGTAATGAAGATACATGCCCATAGTTTCACCCAGCCTGGGAATCAAACCTGGGTCCACTTGCTTGCGAGGCGACCTTGCTGACCATTACACCACAAGCCGAGTAGGTTACACAAACACACACACACGTGCACGGGCTACTACTTCTACTTTGCTGTCACTCGGAATCGAGTAGGACGATCATCCAGCGATGATACAATGATTTGAGTTATTAAGGATGTCACCGTTTTTGGTGAGCTCTGAGGTGACACGAGAGGCCGTTACGGGACAGGCTGGGTCGTCCACTCATGTTGCAAGTGTGGAGGGCTACATCTAGTGCAGGCGGGTCGGTGGCAGCACCTTTCTGGTGCTGGCGCTTATCTACTAGGTATGCAGTCAGGCTAACTCGAAAGTGTTGATATCTTCTCGTGTGGTACTCCTCCAAACATTACAGTGTAGAGTGATCATCTCCCAGGTGAAGGGATCGATTTGGCACTTTTTCAGGTTTGTCTTAAGACTATCCTTACACCTTTTCCATTGCCCAGTCCTGGGACGAAAATTACCAACGGCGTGAATAGATTCCGTGGAATAAATTCAGGGCATTCCCGTCCAGGGAGCCTCAACAAACTCTGTAAATATTGCCATTGGCCTGCCATTGGCACATATACGGAGTTTGGTAATGTTCCATGAGCGGGAATGTCCTGAATTCATTCCACGGAATCTATCCACGCCGTTGGTAATATTGGGCCCTGGTTTTCGAAATATACATATGTGGTGACTTGCAGCAAAAATATCGGCATAATTTGTAGGGCATTGAGTTGTAAAACAATAGCATATTATGAACCAGTGTACACAGTAGTCGAATAATCCAATTCAATAACTTGATTTTAACAGGTTGTGCCACATTGCCAGTCCCTTTATTATTTACAGTTTTTTCGCATTTTTCATGCCAAACCCAAAAGTATCCACAAACCTTCTAATTCAATGATGTAAAAAACTCAAACATATTCGGAATTAGCGTGGCCGATAGACAAAAAATCCAACCCAAGCAATTAGATTTTGAAAACTTTTGCCAAACTGTCACTCCCTACTGTGCACAAACGACCATCTTATCTATGCCGCCCATGTCCAGAGCTGTGACTACAGACTCCCGGCAGTCATCTTTGCCTGTCCCCGTCGCCACTCGTCTGTCGCCATAGGACTTTTGGGGCGATAGGGGTTTGATGATAATGAGGAGTATGATGGTGGTGGATCATAGCTGTGCTCGAATTGATTTAAGTTGTGGGGCAGGAGCGCAGGCTGCAACCACACATCTTGGCTCTCCCCTTTCCTGATCCAATGGTGCAAATAGTTACAACAACGGGGGAGAGAGTGAGTTGCAATGGGCTGCCGATAGCCCAGTTTGTTGGGTTTCGCCTTTGTAGCCTGTCCATCATGTATTGCCTTCATCCGCTGGTCTAGTCGTTGGGTTTCCATGTTGATTACCTCTTTCGCTTAAAACGCCGTGCTGGTCTTATTGAAACTATGTAAGCATGTTTGCCTGAAGCGGGGCTCCACCACAATTTTTTCGATCGGGGTTTACTCCCTTAGCCTTATTCCTACCAAGGTTAATCTGCAAGGCAGCAGGGCAGTGTTTGGTAGGTGCCAGGACTTGTCCACATGCCAGTGGGCCTATGCGCCGTCCTCTGTAGCCCACTGCTGCTCCGAGATTTCCTACTGGTCTACCCTGGGCCTACGAGGCACCCAGTTACCGTGTGTTGCCACAAGGAGGCAAAGCAGGAGTCTTGATGGTGAAGAGGCTGTGTACTGGCCAGGGGAAAGCTTATGCAAGGTTGCTTCCCTGTTTACCACGAGGGCTAACCAGGGGCGGCAGCTGAAAGTGAGAGGAAGCAAGTAGTGCCTACACCATAACACAAACTTAATGCTGCCACACTAGACGCATTAAACCACCCCGTGCGTGCACACACACACACTAACCCTGTCACCCTAAAACACTGCCCACAATCTGCAAATGTTGTCTCATATATCCTCAAGTGTGGAATAAACAGGTAAGAGTTTACACGTAGTGACAGTGCTTCTTTTGTAGCTGACATCATCCTTTCCCTCCCAGTGCTGGTCAGATAGTGGACAATACTGATAGATGTTGAGAGTATATATGTACTTTAACCCTTCATAAGTGCCTCGAGTTACTTAACCCTTTAAAGAGCAGTATTGCACCTAATTATATTATTCTGGTTAATGCCCCTCCAAGAGTTAAGTTGTGGCATTGAAGTTATGTAATACCCAACTAATGGCCCCTCATGTATTCTCTCGTCCCTTCATATATATGTCGTCTGTTGGTCGCGTGTAATACCTTGATGTTCTCCATTTACAGGACACAAGGGGGTGCCCAATAATCTTCACCCCCCCCCCCCCCCTCAATCTCCACCTCCCCTCCACCTTCCCCCCTCTCCCCAGTGTTTACGTAGGGCAAACCTTAAAAAAAGACTCCATCCTTCTCTGATGCTCCCCAACTCCACCTCCTAGGAAGGCCAGGACACAACCCGACATTATGAACCATAAACACGACTTAACAACCCTCGTAAACATTCTCTCTCTTTCTCTCTCTCTCTCTCTACAGCAGTAAATATATATATATATATATATATATATATATATATATATATATATATATATATATATATATATATATATATATATATATATATATGTATATATATATATGTATATATATATATATATATATATATATATATATATATATATATATATATATATATATATATATATATATATATATTACTTTCTTGCGCATTATATGACATAAAGCGTTTGTACACAGGGGAAGAAGGGAAGAGAGGAAGATGGGGAAGGGAAGAGGGTGAGGGGAAGAGCAAGGGTGTTCTGCTAAGTACTGAGGGAATTTCTTGGTCGTTATGTGTTTTTTTCTGGATTGTCGTGCTTGGGGGGTGAGGGGAAGGTTCCGAGTAGTAGTCGGGGTTTCCGGGTTATGGTGGGAAGTGTCTGAACCTTATTGTCCCTGGAGTCACCTCCATCTGAGTCACTTCCCCCTAAGTTGCTTACCCGCTGAGTCACTTCTCTTCAGACACTTTCATCTGAGCCAATTTCCCCTCAGTCACCTATCCTTTGAGTCACTTCCCCTCAAAGTCACTTCTGGTGACTTTCATTTCCTCTGAGTCACTTCCCGCTCAGTCACTTTCCTCTGGGTCACTTCCTTCAGAGCCACCTTCCTCTGAGTCACTTCCTCTCAGCCATTTCCCTTTAGTCATCTCCCCTATAATCACTTACCTCTGAGTCACTTCCCCTCAAAGTCACCCAAAATGGAATCTCAGAATATCTTTACAAGAAGCTTTCCCCTTAAAGTGAAATACCAGGTCACCTATAACGGACCTAGCATTAAAAATGGCCTCTACATTATGCGGAGCCTCTACAACATACATTAAATATGAGTTCTATAACTAACATACACTTGTACTGTATATATAGGGGGGAAATATCATACAATCCTTTGGGAATTGGGACTGGTTGCGTCGTTAACCTAAATTATACCTTTTTTTATTGCTTCCACTAAACTTGGCTCTGTCATGACTTACTTCAGCATGATGACCGTTTTTGGGTGGCCATTGATGGGTGTATTTCTAGAACGAATTATATAAAGATAACTAGTATTCCTCTAGATATATAACTACTTATATGTAAAAGTTTATATTCAATCTGTATCTCAAGAACAGGTAGAGCAATATACCGTTTCCATGGTTCTTAAGGCTTCTTCATCACCTAACGGCCTCTTCTCCAAAACGACAACCTCCCTCCACCACGCTCTCCATACCCCACGACCTTCTCATCCACACGACCACCCTTCTCCACGAACTCCCACCAGGAACTCCCCCACCACAATCTCACGACCTCCCCACGACCTCCTCTCACAACTTCCCTCATCCCCAAAACCTCCCCCTTCCACGACCTTCCCCTTCCACGACCTCCCACCCCTACAACATCCACCCACACAACCTCACCTCTCTAAAACCTCTCACCCCCACGACCTCCCCACCTCCAAGACCCTCCCCCTCCACGACCTCCCAGCAGGAGAGGTAAAACGACCCTAGGTATCTTTTTATTTGACCCAAAACAAGGGAAGTGACCAAGCATTATTTATTATCGATAACATTTTTATATTGGCTAACCTGAAACTGTGCAGCCTCGATATTAACTATAAAATTCAGAGGATGTGTGTGTGTGTGTGTGTGTGTGTGTGTGTGTGTGTGTGTGTTGGAAAATTCCTGCTAAATATTATTATTATTATTATTATTATTATTATTAATATTATTATTAGTATTATTTTTATTATTATTATTATTATTATTATTTTATTGTTGATGTGATTCTTATCATCATTACCGTATTATGTTGATTATTCTTACTACAGTATCTATATAAAGGCAATTATTAGTATGATAATTTATGATATATTAATGACTATAATATTAATGCTACTGGTGATGATGATGATGATGATGATGATGATGATGATGATGATGACGATGATGATGATTATGATGATGATGATGATGATGATGATGATGATGATAGTATGAAGAAAAAAAATAAAATTTATCACAAAATAAGTAAAGAAAGAGAGATAAGAGAAACAGCCGATAAACGTAAAGAGAAGCTTTGGTCATTTACATGAAGAAAGACTATCTGAGAGAAATGGAAGAGAGAGAGAGAGAGAGAGAGAGAGGGAGAGAGAGAGAGAGAGAGAGAGAGAGAGAGAGAGAGTTTTGATATTCTTCATATAATCTTTTCAATATACTATCTTCAACCTCTCGCCGTTCATGTGACCTCCCAATGGCCTCTTCATGACCTTCCCTGAACCTCCTTCCGTTGTCTTATCGTGGGGGAACTTTGGATTACATGAACTTTATTACTCTAACATAACCTAACCTAACCAAAACTTACCTAACCTAACTTAAACTAAGTCATAAACCTAAACTAACCTAACCTAACTTAACCTAAACAATTTTAATATAACCTAACATGAAATAACCAAACCTAAACTAACCTAACCTAACCTAACCTAACCCAGCCTAACCTATCCTACCCTAATCTAACTTATCCTACCTTCTCGTAACCTAACCAAACCTACATAACTTACCTTAGCCTAAGCCTCACAGGTATCATAAGGGTGGTTAATCTTAAGATAAAATAAGCATAGTTGAGCGACTCTTTAGGCGAAATAAGCAGAGGTGGCCGAGTCGTCAAGTGATTCGTTTTTTTTCTTTTTACGTGAGAGCCTTAAAAAATCAGGACCAAGAACCGGAAAATAGGAAATAGTTTTCCCTTCTGGTGGGTTGTGTGAGCCCTCAATTGGCGTTTAGAATTCAATTTGGAAGTTTGCTGTCCAAAAAAGGGGAGTCCTTATTGGCTGTTGGAACACTGACCCCTCCCCTCCCTCCCTTCCTTCTCCCCCCTTTTCTTCCACCAGTGGTGAGGGACGGTGGGGGTTTAGGTTGTTTTGGTGGGCGTGTTCGTTGTGTTGGTGGTGGTGTTGGTTGTGTTGGTGTTGTGTTGGTTGTGTTGCTGTTGAGGGTGTAGTTGGCTGACTGGGACTTTGGTACATACAGTAGGCTGTATTGGTGGGGTGTTGATTGGAGGTGTTAGTGGAACATAGATTGTGGTTGTAAGGTGTTAATGGGACTTAGATTGTGGTTGTAAGGTGTTAATGGAACAGGTTGTGGTTGTAAGATGTTGTTGGGTCTTAGATTGTGGTTGTAAGGTGCTGTTAGGTCTTATATTGGGGATGTAATGTGTTAATGAGACTTAAATTGTGGTTGTAAAGTGTTACTGAAACAGGTTGTGGTTGTAAGATGTTGTTGGGTCTTAGATTGTGGTTGTAAGGTGTTGCTAGGTCTTATATTGGGGATGTAATGTGTTAATGAGGCTTAAATTGTGGTTGTAAAGTGTTACTGAAACAGGTTGTGGTTGTAAGATGTTGTTGGGTCTTAGATTGTGGTTGTAAGATGTTGTTGGGTCTTAGATTGTGGTTGTAAGATATTGTTGGGTCTTAGTGTTGATATAGTTAGATTCAGGCGACACTAGCTGACCTACAGTACTCAATGTCACCGACTAGCAATTATGACATTCCAACCGGGTAAAGAAGAAAACTATTACAGAGTGTCAAGTTGTGGAGAATGTGAGCTGCGGCCCGCGACTGGGAATAGTTAAGCGAATATACCAATAAACTATCGCAAGGTCGCCCCGAGATGACTGCCTGACGAGACTTGAGGATGCTGAAGCGGTGTGTGTGGTGGAGGTACAGTGTGACAGGTTAGGGAGTGTGGTATGATGATGTGCGAGGTGTGTTGGTGCAGTGAAGCAGGTTAAGGGGTGTAGTATGGTGGTGTGGGAGGTGTGGTGGAGGTGTATTGTGTGAAGGAGTTGCAGTGTAGCAGCATAGGGAGGTGTGGTGTACGTGAGAGAAGTGTTGTGTAGTGGTTAGGGAGGTATTATGTGGTAGTGAAGGAAGTGTGGTGTGTGAAGGAGGTGTGGTGTGTGAAGGAGGTGTGGTGTGGTGTGGAGGTGAGGAAAGTGTGGTGTGGTGAGAGGGAGGTGTGGTATGGAGGTGAGAGGGAGGTGTGGTGAGGTGGTGAGGGAGCTGTGGTGTTGTGAGAGGGAGGTGTTGTGTGGTGGTGAGGGAGGTGTGGTGTGGTGAGAGGGATGTGTGGTGTGGTGGTGAGGGAGGTGTGGTGTGGTGAGAGGGAGGTGTTGTGTGGTGGTGAGGGAGGTGTGGTATTATCAGTCCTGGTCTAACACAGATATTCGTACATCATCACCACACACACACACACACACACACATACACACACACTAGAGCGACAAAGCGAGAGACAGACAGAAAGCATTACTAAACATCAAGCACTATAGACACACAGTAGCGAGCCTTTAACCTTTACAATACAAACCGTCTAAATAAACAAACGAGAGATTTGTTGAGTGTACATAACCACAACAACACATACATCATACTTCCACACGCCTGAGTATGACACCTCCCTCACACACACCCTCTCACACCACTACACTAACTCACACACACCTAACAACTTCATTCATAGTTGTGACAGGTAATTATGTCAAGGGGGGCGGGGAAGGCAATGGAGCATGTTAACAAGAGTCTATCACGGGAACACACACAAAAAATAAAGTCGACATTCCATACATACAATCCAGAACTCTGGGATCTATTGTCTGATGTTTACTGCACAGGGTCAATAAGGTGCTATGACCCTCATTTTTTGTGTGTGTGTGAGGGGGAAGGGGGTTCCAACGCGGTCGGGAATCGTGAATCAGCGGGTTGTTTGTCAAGCCTTATGGGTCGTTTTTCGTTCTTCAATGGGGATAATAACAGGAGCTAGACATGGCCGACAGACACAAGTCTTGTTAATTATAAGACAGGATTACGCTGGAATATATGATATGAAGTAATAATTTATATATGACGTCACCCGCCCACTATTCTGCCAGGTTGTGGTGCTGGCCAGGACTTAGGTAGTGGTGGTGGTGGTGATGGTTAGTGATGGGTGGTGATTGTGATGGTTGTAGTGGTGGGTGCTAGTGAATGTTGTGTGGTGGTTGTGGTTCAGTGGACATGCATACAGTACATACACATACATTAAGAAACTTATTGTTCTTTGTATTAGTCTCTTAGTCTTCATATAAATGTGAGGTAGTACATTAAGCTTATATAATCATATCACCCCTGTAACATTCCACTAGCTATGAGGTGATATGGTCACATCACGTGATGGGTAAGTTCCACCCTTAAGGAGGGCTTTAAGATGCTAGGTCAGCTATGAAGAAGCCTGCTACCGGGGATTGTCACTACAACTCTCTCACCAATAGGATGTATATAGTAGAGCTACTTTAAGATAGCCTCCGTCCTCATTTAACACTCATAGCTACAGTGATTAAGTTACGGTGATATACACTTGGAACTGCATATAACATATTTTCCTAAATAAAAGAAGAAAATAATTCTTGGGTTTCGCTACTAAAACCCAATAAACTTTTACATGTTCAAGCTCCAATAACTCATCAAGAATCAATGGTTAAGGTCCAGAACATCTATGAGTATCTATATAATACATACTTATGTATGTATCTTGATAAAATCACACGGGAAAATGGAAACAACGGAGCACCTTAGCTTTCGTCTTTATTCAAGACATCTTCAGAGGCAACTGAAGATGTCTTGAATAAAGACGAAAGCTAAGGTGCTCCGTTGTTTCCATTTTCCCGTGTGATTTTATCAAGATTTATCTTATCCACATTTTCATTGTGGATTTACATAAATTATGTATGTATGTATGCATGTATGTATATATGTATGTATGTATCTATGGATAAGGAGACACCCTTGGCCAGATCGAAAAATACACCAGGACTGGTGTGATAAAAATGACCCGGAAATCGATGTACTCGTCGATGATAAACGTGCTGCGTTAACTGACCGGCATATCAACCCTCAGTCTCAGACCAAGGCTGATACGGTCCGCAAGAAAAAAGCGGCTGCCAAACGCAAACTTCGTAATCTAAGGAAAGACTGGTATAATAATAAAACAAGTGAAACACAAAAATTTGCAGATCAACACAAGATGCACGAATTTTTAAATTCCACTAAAGCATCATATGGGCCAATCACTCATGGTGGAGCGCCCCTCCACTCATCCTATGGTAGCTCCCTAATTAAAGATGAAGAAGGCATCCTTCTGCGATGTAAGGAGCAATACCATTCACTGCTCATCCGAAACACCGATGTGGATGTCGTGGCTAACCAGCAGGTCCCTCAGCATACAGAGTTGACCCACCTCAGCTATCCCCCATCCCTGGATGAGGTAGCTATTGCCATCAAACAGATGAGAAATAACAAAGTCTCAGGACCTGATGGAATTCCAGCTGAGGTGTATGAAGTAGGAGGACCTCTGATTACCAGCCGTATCCACTCTCTCCTGGAGAATATATGGGAAAAAAAATCCCCAACCTCTTAAAGATGTCTCTATCATCAATATTTATAAGAACAAGGGAGACATGTCACTCTGTGCGAACTACCCCCCGCTGAATCTCTCTGCATTCTGTAGCTTTTTGAAGTGAGACAGATTCTATGAGTATGGAGACACAGAAGAAGGCAGAGCATCCCACAGTTTGGCTGTGTGAGGAAAGAGGGATATACTATAACGGGTCATTCTAATGTGACCGATATCCACAGATGTGGATTACGCGGGCAAGACTAGTGTTACGAACCCACGCCCTTGCCAGCGGTACACAGAATGCCAAATCCAATGAACATTGCCCGTTAAAGTACCTGTAAATGAGAGGGAGTGAAGTAACATTGCAACGAAGAGAAAGAGAAGAAATATTATCAACTAAAGGAGGCGAGTTAATATGACGAAATACCTTTGATTCCACTCTATCAAACAGTTGGACAGAAGAAGAGCCACCCCTGATATGAGAGCAGTACTCCAAATTAGGACGAATGAATCCCTTATATACTTGAAGCAACTGCTCAGGAGTGAAGTAGCTACGGCATCTGTACAGTACAGCGTTCCCAGCTTTCGGGAGGCAGGTTTAGCAATGTTGAGGATGTGTGGGTTCCATGACATATTAGAGGAAATGGTGAGGCCTAGCATATCTATTTTAGAATTTGGCATAATGATTGCATCCTGAATTGTGATTGGTGGGAGATCATCTAATAGGGAAAGTATAATTGGTAAATACTGAATGTTATTACAATTGAATTTAACCAAGTTTCTATCTCCCCATTCGGAGATGCTGCACAGATCCGCGTTGATGGATGTAATGATATCAGCTCTGGAAACAGATCTAGTTTGAGAATTAGGGGGATGGGGTATTTATGAAGAAGAGTGAAGAGTAGAATCATCAGCGTAAGAATGGATAGAAGTAGTTGAAGTGTGAAGAAAATCATTGATAAAAAGAAGGGCGAGAGTAGATGAAAAAACAGAACCCTGTGGGACACCACTATTGGTAAAGAAAGAGCGAGAGATTGATCCTTTGACAACAACTGCCATGGATCGGTTCTCAAAGAAGCTAGAAATTAAAGAACAAAGTGGAGGAGAGAAACCATAAGAGGGAAGTTTAGAATGCAAAGACTTATGCCATACGCTGTCAAATGCTTTGGAGATGTCGTGGGCCACGACGAAAGTTCCCCATAATCCCTACGAGAGGATGACCAAAGATGGGTGCAGTAGGAAAGCAGATCACCAGTAGATCTCCCCTGGCGAAAACCATACTGGTGATCCGACAAAAGAGAATGGCGTTCAAGGTGACGGAGTAGATGAGAGTTCAAGATAATTATCTAAAAGCTTAGAGAGGGATGAAGTTAGGGCAATGGGGCGATAGTTAGAGGGATTAGAATGGTCACCCTTCTTCGTGATGGGATGAACCGAGGCATGCTTCCAAAAAGAAAGAAAAGTTTGGGTTTTGAGGCAAAGGCAAAAGAGGCGAGCAAGCTCAGGGGCCAGAACTTCAGCACACTCCCTCAGAACACGAAGGAGTATTCTGTCCGGTCCATGTGCTTTACTCACATCCAAACTGGATAACACACCAGCAACCCTACGATTGGAGATTATAGGAAAGTGCATAGGTTCAGTAGGAGGAGCAGGAGTATGAGGGATAGAGTTGGAATCGTCTAAGGTTGAGTTAGAGGAGAATAAGGTGCTAAAGAGATTGGCTTTATGAGGGGGACAGTTGGCAATGGAGTTATCAGGTCGGAAGAGAGGAGGAAAAGAAGGAGTGCAGAAGTTATTACGGATGTTTTTTATTAAGGACCAGAAGGATTTACTAGAAGAGTTAGTCAGGACAGTGGTCTTTCTTTTTATAAAATTTCGCTTGGCTTTGCGAAGAATAGCTTTACAACGATTCCTAGAAGTAATGAAAGAGGAGTGGGTAATAGGAGGAGATAGTTTCATAACTTGATATGCCTTATATCTCCCCCTAAATACAAGAGAACAGGAACGATCAAACCGTGATTGTAAAGTGAAAGTTTTGGTAGAAGATGGGATAAATCCACTCATACCACCCTGTATAACCCCAGCAATGCTGTTCGCACATACCTAGGCATCCCGAATGGAAAAGCAAAATTCATCCCAAGGAAAGTCGGAGAAGAATTCTCGCAAGGATTGCCACTTTGCCCTCCGATAGTGCCATAGTTGGCGTTTAGAGGGGGGTGGGGGAGGTGGTCGTGCCCAGTTTGATTTAATAGAAATAAGATTGTGATCAGAAGACCCTAAGGGGGCAGAAATTGAGTATGAATAGTGTGAGGAGTTAGAGGTAAAACAAAGATCAAGAATGTTAGCAAGTTGATCGTGTCGATCAGGAACACATGTAGGGTGTTTAATTATTTGTTCCAGATCATTAAGTAAGGGAAAAGAGAGTGCCCCAGCTCCATCTGGGTCGTCCCTTGCAGAGCCAAGCCACTCTCTGTGATGTACATTGAAATCCCCTAGGTAGAGGATGTCGGTGTTGGGGTGTGTGTATATCAACGACTCATGGCAAGAAGTGAGACAGTCAAAGAGTTCTAAATAGTTGGTAGAGTTAGGAGAACAGTATAGGAAACAAAGGAAAATAGTCATAGTTGGTCGAAATATTTTGAGCCAGATGACATCATTGAAGAGAAGATTCAAGATCCGTGAGTCGAGCTATAGGTGTACGTGTGTTGCAGTAGGCGCATACACCTCCCTTAGAACGGAAAGAGTGAGAAACAATATAGAGTATGCATGCTGTGTTGCCAAAGTAAGAGAAACAATCGAAACCCTGCAAGCTGCAATTGTGTGTAAATGAGGCTGAAAGTCAGATCAGCAACCTGGGACTTGGTCACATTTTTCGTGATGCCATATAGCAGTAGGGTCTACCAGTAGACAACACATTATGCTTCCAATATCTTCCTAGGCGGTAGTACCTCTCTGTTTGGTAGCTGCCTACTGCCTATTACCTGTAAACTGTACTACCCTCTCTAATGTTACCCACTTTCGGTATCTCGACTCCCACCTGTCCACCACTGCGGACATCTATGAAGAAATTCAACATCGGATCAGATGTGCATCTCAAGCCTTTGGGAGACTCCGTACCCGTGTCTTTAGCTGTAGATAGCTCAAATTTTCAACAAAGTTGCATATTTATCGAGCAGTGGTCCTCCCTACCTTGTTATATGGCAGCGAAACATGGGTCACATACAGGAGGCACCTCAAGGCACTTAAAAACTTTCACCAACGTAGTCTGCGTTCCATCCTCCGAGTTCCCTAAGAAGAACAAATACCAGTATTCTCGCTGACACCAACTATAGGAGCACCGTAGCGACCATTATCCATGAACAACTACGCTGGACTGGCCATGTTACCCGCATGGATGACAGTAGACTGCCAAAGTAGCTACTTTACAGTCACTGACGAATGGTAAACATAACGCTGGCTGGTAACTGAAAAGGTATAAGGATAGTCTTAAGAAAAACCTGAAAAAGTGCTTCATCGACCCCCTGACATGGGAGACGATTACTCCACACCATAACGCTTGGAGGAGCACCACACAAGAAAGTGTAAATACTTTCGAGTTACCCCGACTGCATACCGAGGCAGACAAGCGCCAACATCGGAAAGTCGCTGCCGCCGCCCCTCCCGCACTTGATGTAGCCCTCCACACGTGCAACATCTGTGGACGGCAATGCCGGCCCCGTATCGGCCTCTTTAGTCACCTCAGAAGTCACCAACGAAGGATGTTGTGACATCCTTAATAACTCATATCATTGTATCATAGCTGGATGATCGTCATACTCGATTCCTTGTGACAGCAAAGTATAATGTATGTATGTATATGTTTATTTATTATTTACTTACATAAATTACTGGTATATATTAATATACCAGTAATTGAAGTTTTAGTCCAATATTTACATACATGTCACTATTATTTATAAGCGAAACACTATCCCTACTTTTTGCATGTTTATTTTTTATTCACAATAATTGTTGGCCTGAATAACCCGTTTCATCTTATCCCAACGGATAGTGTTTATAAAATTTTGTTTTTTTCCAAGAATTCTTTCAAAAACATTATGAACAGGCAAACTTTCTGTTTCAATCTATTTCAGTCAATTTACCAGCACCATAAAATATTGAAATATAGAAAACGTAACAGCATGGGTAACTAATGAAAAAAATATTCCAGGAGGTTGCTCTTTCTTTCAGCTTGTCAATAACCATGTGCCGAACAACTCAGAATATTTTTTTAATTTTTCATTTTATTTATTTTATGTATTTTTTACAGATAAATCGCAGACAGGACTCAATTTTAAAAAATCATAAAAAAACACGGGTGAAATATTTAAACAGACAGACTCCCTGTCTCAGTCACAGGAGGAAGCAACTAGACTTTTTTTTCACATTTTGATTACAGGAAACAAAAAGTTGTATCTCTCGAATTTTTTTAATGTTCAACTAGTGTATTACTAACTTTGCTATGCGCTTAAAGGCCATCGTTGTTGGAGAGCAGTCACAATATTATAACAACAACAGAGTACAGGTGTAGGTCTAACAATTAGCTATTTACACTTTTAAATACACAAAATATATACAAAGCCACTGGTAAATTAGTCTCAAATATTGCATAGAGCTCTGTGGATGTTGAGACACCTAGACGGGCAGCTAAACAGACAGATATACCCGAAGCGGAAGGGGTGGGGGGGGGGGGGGGGAATTGTAGTATTCTTGGCGAGGTTCGACCACAAACATGGATGCTGTTACCCCAGAGAAAATTTGACTGGACCAGAATTATTGAATATTTTAGAATCCGTTTGTTCATATTCATTACCCACCCCCTTGATCTGTGTGTGTGTGTGTGTGTGTGTGTGAGTATGGCTAGTTGGTTAAGTCTCTAGAAGGGATTCTCAAACTTTTTTCACCTGGTACCCTCTGAGTTATCAGACCATCGACCCGTTCCCACATTACTGAGACATTGAATATAGAATGGTACTACATTAACACTAATTCAATATAGAATGACATTGTTAAAACATATTTGGTGCTTGGAGAGAAACTATACTTTCCATGTTGTATATATACTGTAACATCAAATTTTTATCAACTCACGAATTAAATCTGGTGAAATCAGTATATTCTAAATTGATTTTCGCCAGTCCTCAATGTACCCCCTGGAAACTCTCCTGTGTACCCCGGGGGGCTCGCGAACCCCCGCTAAATCTTTTTTTTTTTTACACGTGTGTCCGTTTGTTGTCTGCGTTTTTCTTTTTCTCTCTTTCTCCAAGATTTAAGAAAAGTCAAGGAGGTTCAGCTTCTACACCAGGCAAAAGCTCTCAAAATTTATTATTTGTATACATTCTTACACAGATGTTATCCATATAAGTTTCTGTGATTCAATAATTGAGGTCCTCACTTAGGTACACAATTTAAAAGTAATTCAAACACTAAAATGAGATTAGTGATGTTTAAAGATAACTTTACTGTTCAACGATTTTTTTGTTCATTACTTAAACAACTTTCGGATTCAAGAAACGTTGTTTGGCCTATGAATTCCTGTTATTTTTTTCCATAAATCTAACAATAAAAAACAAAACGATATTCCATTATATTGCTGTTTCCGTTTCATTTAGCATCAAAACAAACAGCTGGTAACAGATACAAAACAAAAGTATAACGATACTGTAAATTCAAGACACAATTTGATTTGCAAGAATTTACATACGGGGGTTTTCTGGAGCAGTGTGCGTCCTATTGAATTCTCAGGCAGGGGCGAAGCAGCGCTGTCATAACCATGCTTTATGATCAGTTCCCGAGGATAAGAATCATGTTTATGCTACGAGGAAAAGAAAATGGTTGGAAAATCGTATATATCCCAAGTAGAAAAGAAAAAAGGGAGAAACTTTGAACGAATATTGGGATTAGGTGAAGATTAGCCCCTGCAGTTTATTTCACCTGATGATTCAACACCCCAATGTTACCTGTGGGTTAGGGTAGATTAGGTTGGGTTAACTTATATTGGATTAGGTTAGGTTAACTTAGGATTAGAGCGATTAGTAAAGTTAAATAAATGGTGAGTTTAATCTTCGGGAAATCCACAAATTATACTTATCCTACGTAGAAAAGAAATTGAGATAAGTTCGAAAAAAATCGTATTTATACCATATAAGAAACAACGATAGGAAGTTCGAAAGGTGGAAAAAAAAGTAAAAGATGAAAATGAAAGGTAGGAAATTTCCAAAGAAAACTGGAATGAGCTCAGTTAAATTAGGGATGGAAAGCTTAAGATTTTTAGTTAAGCATCCGAGAGAGAAAGAGAGAGAGAGAGAGAGCAAAGCTTAAAGAAACTGTGATACGTTCTAATATAGGGGAACATAGGGAAAATTTACAGTAGAAATGCATGAAATATTTTAAAAGCAATGGAACAAGGTTGTCTATTTTCATCTAAATTTCCACTATTTCTTTTTATTATCCCATATTTTTTTCAACATGTTTTCATTGAATAACACATATTTTCTCTTGAAGTGACATCACTCAGCTGCATATGGAATCATCACTGTCACAATATCTTTCTCTTCCACCTCTACTGCAATAGCTATTGTGGTGACCGGAATAAAGTAGCAGAAAAAATATCACAGAAAAAAGTCACAATTTCCATTAGGTTAGGATAGGTGATTTTTTCAAATGATTATATATATATATATATATATATATATATATATATATATATATATATATATATATATACACAGGTATATATGTGTGCTATTACTATCTCTACCTACTACTTTTCCTATTATTATTATTATTTTTATTATTATTATTATTTGTTCAGTCACACTCCAAAGTTTCTTTACCACCCTGGCTTGAGGGAAGCCGAGGCCAAGGTTTAAGAAAGGCCAGACGAACATACATGCATGATTATACTTTGTGTTGTCGTTATATATTAATATTCATAAAAAAATTACAGCCATATCAACACACCATATCATGTCAATATTTTGAGTCATAACTCATACCTGTTCTCCTTGGATTTTTTTTCCCTGTGTTTTGCTGAGGTGCTGGTGTACTATATGAGCCCCACCGTCATAGTGCCTCATCACCAAACTACTGCACGAGTGTATGGCCGTTCGTCTGGCCTTTCTTCAACCTTAGCTTCGCCTTCCCTCAAGCCAGGGTGGTAAAGAGACTTTGGACTGCTACTATCACAACGACCACCACCACCACCACCACTACTACTACTACTACTACTGTTAATGACACTTTTTCAATTTGCATTACGACTACAAGTATTAGGACTACTTTTCCAGGGACTACAGTTTACTACTGGCTGACTAATGTAACTAGTGCTAAACCCTGGAAGATGGCGTATATATATATATATATATATATATATATATATATATATATATATATATATATATATATATATATATATGAAGGTTCCAAGTGTTCCCTGAAGAATGCAGTGATGGGTACGGAAACACAGGGTAACACTGAAGTCGGTTTATTAAAGGGTAGGAGAAATACAAGCGGTGACTAGCGTGTGCCATCCATGGCTCACAAAGTCAGACTGAGACTGCCTTGCCATATGGCAGCCTCGGGGCAATGTTGCCACATAACACGTGCAGTGTTGCCACGTAATTATATACATAGATGCTACGCGGCACAGTAGCTTATATACAAGGTTGCTACTCGGCACAGTAGCATAGATACATAACCTACATCTCCTTCCCCCCCTCACGCTCATAGTCTTTGTCTTGAGCGGACTTCTTAGTCCTAAGTCGCTCCGAGCGTCGAGGTGCACTGTGGGGCGGGTCCTCGTGAGGTGTAGGGGACTCGTCCTCGGTCAGGGGGCCAGCAGGAGGGGATGGGACTGGCTGGAGGAAGCGGCGGTTCCTCCACAAGACAAGGCCGCTCGGCATCCTGACCTTGTAGTCCCGCGACCGGCCGACGCCCATCACTATGCCCACCTTGTCCCAACGTGTCGTCGTCGGGTCCTGGACGCGGACAAGGGCACCAATCTCCAGTGGCTGAAGAGGGCGGGCACGGTCGTCATACCGAGCCTTGGCCTCCTGGGCACGTGAAGCGGCGCGGCGGTCGCAGCTCTCAGCTCTGGTCTGCCACTCTTTCGCAAAGGCCTTGGCGTGTGCAGGAACGCAAGAGCGGAGAGGGTGACCATACAGGATCTGGGAAGGGGAGCGTCCTGTGTGGGTGGGAGTATTACGTAACTCCAGGAGTCCTTTGTCAAACGCCTCACAGTCTATGTTGCCTAAAGGGGCCACCTTGAGGATGAGGTGCTTGACTCTCTTGACCGCAGCCTCAGCATGGCCGTTTAACTGTGGGTAGTGGGGTGTTGACACGATGTGGCGGACTCCCCAACGCTCCAGGAATCCTGTGAAGTCCCGGCTGGTGAACTGTGGCCCACTGTCCGTCCACAGACATACGGGGACGCCCAGGTCACGAAAGAGGTGCCGGAAGTGGCGAATGGCGGCCGCGGACGTCGTGTCCGAGCCACAGATTACCACCACAGGCCAGCCAGAGAGTCGGTCAGCGACAACTAGGAAATGTTTCCCAGCTGTGCTGAAGAAATCAGCCGACACGGACTCGAAGGGCCTGGTGGGTTCGTCGTCACACAAGAGGGGCTCCTGCTGTTGACTGGGCTGCATGATCTGGCACGGCTCACAGGCACGGACCGTATTGACGATATCCGCGTCAATGCTGGGCCAGTACACAGCCTGCCTTGCGCGGCACTTGGTGGCCTCTGCTCCACGATGGCTGTCGTATAAGCGGTCAGAACACGACGACGGAGAGCTGCAGGGACGACCACACGGGCACCGTACAGGACGAGGTCCCCATCTGCATAGAGGTCCTCACGTATCTTCCAATACGGGCGTAGGGCATTGTGGAGGTCAAAACGGTCGCGAGGGAACCCAGTCCTCACACTCTCCAAGAGCTGAGTGTAGGAGGGGTCGTCACGTGCCGCGGTCCGTAGTTCCTCAAGGGCCAGATCGCTGTCGGGTGGCGACACTGAGGCCTGGGTGCTGGCGAGGGACTGTACGGCCTGCAAAGTAACGATGTTGCTGATGGAGAAACCGGCCTCGTCTTCAGGTGTAGGGCGGCTGACTGGGGAGCGGGAGAGGGCATCCGGGATGCACAACTCCTTACCTGCGCGCCAAGCCGCGGTGAAGACGAAGGCCAAAATCTTCTCCTTCAGGTGCTGGAGGCGGGGATTCTCGATGGCGTCCAGCGAATAGTGATTAAGAATGGGGACCAAGGGCCTGTCGTCTGTGATGAGGTCGAAGTGCTGTAGGCCAATCAAGTAAAATTTGCACTTCGATAAGGCCCATACCACTGCCAGCAGCTCCAGCTCGATGGTAGCGTAGCGAGACTCAGCATTGGTGAGGAAGCGAGAGCCACACAATACGAGCCGGTACTTTCCTCCACCGTGATCCTGGAGAAGGGCGTAACCAACCCCGTACAGGCGCGAGGCGTCTGTCTGGAGGACGGTGGGGAGTGCTGGGTCGAAAGTAGCGAGGATAGGTGGACTTGACAGGGCCTCCTTCACCTTATGAAAGGCGAGGTCGTGGTTAGGGGTCCACGTGAAAGTCCTCTTGGGGCTCATCAGGGGGCGGAGAGGCCCGGCAGCGGCGGAGACGTCAGGAGAAAATTCTGCCAGCTGGTTCACCAGGCCCATGAAAGACCTGAGATCCGTAAGGTTGGCAGGTTTACCAAAGTCCGCTATGGCGCGAACTTTCTCTGGGTCTGCAGCAATGCCATCCCTTGAGAGTCGGCAGCCGCAGAAGGACACTGCAGGTGCGGCCAAGACGAACTTCTCGGCATTCAGAGTGATGCCGTGCGTCCTACACCTGGTCAGTACCTTGTCGATGCGGCGAAGGTGCGTCAGGTAGTCCTCATCGTAGAGGAGGACGTCATCCACTACCTTCACGCAGTTGGTCACGCCTTGAAGTGCCATGTCACCACGGAGACAGAAGGCGTCCCCGTAGCAGCGAATCCCATAGGGCCACGGCAGTAGCGGAAGCGTCCGTAAGGCGTGATGAAAGTGGTCAGTGGCTGATCCTCCGTCTTCAGTGGGATCTGCCAGTAACCACAGAGGGCGTCCATCGTCGGGAAGTGCCGTACCTTTGGATCCACACTCCGTATAGCTGCAAAATGTGTGGGTGAAGGGTGGGCGGGACGGGACACCTGGCTGTTAAGCTTGGACAAGTCGGTAGTAATTCGCACACCACCGTTAGTCTTAGCCACAGCGCTAGACGGTGGCACCAAGGGGACGGGTCGTCACCAACGGGTAAGATGACACCCTGGGCCACCATGGAATCCAGTTCCTTCTTGACCGAATCCCTGAAGGCGAGAGGGATCAACCGGGGAGTGTGTATGGCAAACGGCTGTGCATCTTCCCGCAGGTGTATCCTCATAGGTGGACCCGCCATAGCCTTCAGTGGCGCAGTCTGTAGGGCCTCCTTCGTCACCAGCACATCCGAGTACTCCTTCAGGAAGTAGGCCCTTGCGGCTGAAGGAGACGTCTCGCCTTGAAGGGGAAGCAGCCGTGACTTGGGTGGAGACGGGGCGGGAGTGGACGCGGGTTTTGGGCAGCTCTGTGCGGCAGCGCCAGGCGCGTCGCTCGTTGATTCCCGCACCCTGCTGGCGGTGTACCAAGCAGCTGGGATCTGCTCAGGAAAGTCTCTGGGCACCACGCCTAACTCTTTGCGGTGCTCCCACGACAACAAGGATGTAGCGAGAGTAGGCTGCACGTCGATCCATCCGTGACACGACCTGTCGCCGTAAGTGATCTCTGCTTGAAAGGAACCCACAGCGTCCGGCATCTGGGAACCGTCCGCATTGTAGTACTGCAGCTGCGGCGGTGGTCCCAGGCCGCGTTTGGTGAAGCCCAGTTTCTGGAGGTGCTTCAACCCAATCACTGTAGTATGAGCGCCGGTGTCCAGTATCACCTCGATGTGACCCGACACATCACCGTGTGTGTCGGCGATGCGGATGGTAGGGGAAGGGGTAGCCCTGGGGCGTGTGGTCTATTCCACCCTCCTGATGTGACTCAACTGCTGCTTGGGGCTGTGTAGGCCATCTGAAGGGGGCTGCGTGCAAACCACCCCGAGGGAAGTGCGCTGCTTTCCTCCTCGTCTCGGGCTTTTGGGCTTGGGTTGGCGGCAGCACTTGTCGTAGTGTCCATAACGACCGCAGGCCTGACACTTGCGGCCTCGTGCAGGGCACCTGTCTGTGTTTGACCAGTGGCCCCTACGATCACATCCACGACACAGTGCGTCGGTGGCCGGGCATGTCTTGGGGCCATGCTGCTTTCCACAGCTGCCACAGGAAACACTAGGCGGAGGCGTGGATGAACGTGCGGCAGCTTTCACGTTGTTGGCCGCCTTCTTACCCTTCTTGTACTGAGAGATTGCTCTCACAGCAGGTGGGGCCCGTAAGGCAGAGGTGGCGGACTTGGTGGCCTCGTATGACCGACATTCAGTCACTACCACCTGGAGTGTGGAGGAAGCGTCCAGGGGAGGCGTTCGCTGCACCAACTCTTCATGCCTGACACCTGTCAAGATCCCATGCTTGATCCAGGCTTCCTCACATTCCCGGCTGTGCGCCTTGCAGACGTCGAACTCCTCTGACAAACTCTTCAAGCGTACAAAAAAGTCGTCAAAGGATTCGTTCTCCGCCTGCTTGCAGCTGGTGAAGGCGCGGCGACGCAAAGCCTCGTTATTCCGACCTTTAACGTGCTCCTGCAAAAGGTCGGGCATTTCCGTCACTGAAGATGTAGAATCGGGAGGCACTTGCAACGTGTGCTCCAAAACTCTCTGGGTCTCCAGCGACAAACACATCCGCAGTTGGATGAGCTGTTTGTTTGGAGGCATGCTGTCAAGGTCCACCATCGTGGTGTAATCTGTCCAACGCCGCCTCCACTCACAAAAAAGCTGAAACGTGACGTCTGGTGAGAGGGAGGGTGGGGGTTGAACAGATGCCTTGGGAGCTGTTGGAGTAGCAAGAGTACCTGGAGGATGCTGGTGTGGTGGAGGAGGGAGGGTACTGGCGCCTTGGTGCGTGAGTGAGGGAGGGTGGGTTAGCGCCAGGGTCGCCAATAGTGCATCAAAACGCGACTTTTCCTCCTCTCTTCGTGTTTCCTCCCTCTGAAGTTCCATCTCTCTGCGTCTCTCGTCCCGGTCGTCCATCCACCTCAGAATTGTGGCAATGTCCGTCACTGGAGGTGGAGGATGAGAGTCTGCGCCCGGTGGAGGGGAAGGTGGTGGGGAGTCGTGTCTCCCATCTTGACGTTGTCCCTTCTTACCACCCATCTTAGTGTGTGCATGGACTGCACTGTTTAGTATATAAAGTGGCGCCTCAACAGCTCGAACCACATATATATGACATAAACAGCGCATAAATAACGCATAGAGTCCACTGTTCTGTCCGTGAGTGAGTGCGTGCATGCGTGCGTGTGTGTGTGTCTGAGACAGCAGATGCGGTGGCCTTATGCTGGAGCCGCGGAGGCAAGAACGTCAGTGTCTCCCCGGATGTCACATGAGAAGGGTGTACGCCTGCGTGCTCCGTGGGTACCACAAAAAAAAAAAAGGCCAATGCTCAACACTCAGCTCTAGACACACTAATGCACTGACACTAACACTGCCACCGTCACTAAAAAGCACTGTGACGGCCCAACACTGCACATCGCTGCGAAACACAACACAACGCACTAAGAGTCGACGCGCACATCGCAGGCAAATGTAACGGTCGGCATTGTTCACACACTTGTAAGTCCACAGATCCTAGTCACTGCGCCATGAAGGTTCCAAGTGTTCCCTGAAGAATGCAGTGATGGGTAGGGAAACACCGGGTAACACTGCAGTCGGTTTATTAAAGGGTAGGAGAAATTGAAGTGGTGACTAGCGTGTGCCATGCACGGCTCACAAAGTCAGACTGAGACTGCCTTGCCATATGGCAGCCTCGGGGCAATGTTGCCACATAACACGTGCAGTGGTGCCACGTAATTATATACATAGATGCTACTCGGCACAGGAGCATAGATACATAACCTACAAAATATATATATATATACATATATATATATATATGGAATAAAGTAACAGGAAAAATATCACAGAAAGTCACAATTTCCGATAGTTTAGAAAAGATGACTTTTTCATATATATATATATATATATATATATATATATATATATATATATATATATATATATATATATATATATATATATATATATATATATATATATATATATATATATATATATAAGATTTGTGAATATTAAAAGTTTGCTAACAATTATCAAGTGTGACTATGTTTACATTGACCTTACACTAATCGAGCTCATTGGAATTGGAGTTTATTTTCCCGATAAACATTAGAGATTATTGCAGTATCTGTCCATTTGTTTGAGAACATATTTTTGGCTGATAATATTGGATCCCTTAAAGTCAAACACTACTAATTAATGTCATTAATCATCGTCTTCGCCGTTCTTAAAAGAGTCAAGAAAAACAGATATGCTAATCAAGTACCCCAGAAATGAGAGGCATTACCATTCCCCAAGATAAAAAACAATGGTTATAAGTGCCAAAAAAAATTCAAAATTAGATATTATTTAACTTAAATCATATAAGAACCTTTGTGCTGCTGGTGAAGTGGCAAGAGATGATGAAATCTGAATTGGATGGACTATTTTTTTTTTTTTTTTTTTTTGTCGGCCGGGAAAGGAGCGAGTCTTGTCTCGGACGGGGAATTGTAACAGGAACGTGAAATCTGTACTCTTATATTTTGCTGTATATGTTTTTAAGTTTGATATTAAACTAACAATAATAAAAAGATTCCGTATTGATACAGGTAGACGGAAGGATACAGGTAGAGATACAGGTAGACGTAAGGATACAGGTAGCGATACAGGTAGACGTAAGGATACAGGTAGAGATACAGGTAGACGTAAGGATACAGGTAGAGATACAGGTATATGGGTACAGGTACTGATAATCCAGTTGTGTATACAGAGAAAAAAGATCCAAGGCTGATTTTTGGTCCATGCTGTGATCAACATTACCCTGAGCTAAGATGATAAGCAAACGTCAACCCAGAATAATTTTCCTCTCTCCTGTAACCCTCTCTCATTTTCTCTTTCCACATTCCATTTTCTTTCTCTCCTCGCCTTTCCACGCTTACCGCTCTCCCTAACGGAATCCCTACAGGTGAGGATTAAGTTGGGTTATTCAATCTCCGGTTTTTATCCCCGGCGAAACCACAGCTTACAAATAACAAGGGTTGGGGGGAGTTTGACGTCCCAACACGATTAATTTAGTTAGACATACTCGTACTTTTTATTTTCTGTGTACATGCTTTTATGTGTTGTGACAATTGCCAAAGCCTAAAATCACCTTCATTAAGCAACAATTTACATTATCCAGACTTATAGATATTAAGAAAGACATTGTAAGGTTTAAAGGGAATATTGTTAAGAGTTTAATAAGGCTAAGCAATAAAAGATTAGAGTTATTAAATCATCATACTAAAGAGAGATATCTTCAGATTTTTTAACGTTTCCATTATATAAATTTTCTATTCTGGTTAAATTATAAGTACGAAATAATCTGTGCGTACGAGTTCGCTCATTATAGAACACGCGACATACTTCTGAACGCCATCATTCCTGCCCTGGTAAAAATAATCCGATCATGCCAAATCGACCATTACCTATTTAGAATCTCAAGAAAAATTTTACAGGTAAAAAGAGGGATCACCTTGACCCGTCGAAGGCGTTGACAACCAAATAATACTTGTAACCAAAATTTAAATTTATTGACTCTAGGTACAATTAACCTTCAACTCTTTAGGCACAATTTACAACCAAGATATTATAAAACTAATATTATTTATCATACACAAAAAAGATTAAAAAATAGATGAAAGAGAAAAAAAAAGACCTTTAATTATGCCTCCTCAGTTCAAGAACTATTTACTCAATTGGACTTCTGAAGCAACCATCAGCTAGTAGGGCATTACTGTAGGTGTCAAGGTTACGCTAGGCACAGTACTTGAAAATCAGTGATATAAAACAATGAAATTTACAAAAAAAATACACACTTATTATATGCTAACGTATTATCAAAACAGTCCACATATAACAAGATCTTGCCAGCTGGTAAGGGTAACTGAGCTCCCACCCCAGACCACCCAAGGGCTGCTAGCCAGATGTCATCATGAGCGGTGAAAGGCAAATTTTCGACTCTAAAGTGGGTTAACTTGGTATAACTACTGTAGACTTTAGGTTGGACTACCAGAAGTGGAGGTGTGGTCGACTCAGAAGGAGTGGCAGTACACTGCCTCTTCTTGGGGGAAGTCACAGGCGTCGTAAAGATGGTCATCTGTCTCACTATCACTACCTAGGCTTGGAATATATACCTGTCCATTACTGCCATACAGGTATAGTCTCAGCAGTGAGTTCATCATCATAAAATTCCAATTGCTCAAGCCTTTGCAACTCACCATCAATTGCATTTTCAGAAAAGGACTGTGAACCCGAAGCCATTATCAGAATAGAGACCTAATAATGTCAAGACCGCAAATATATAATAAAATACACGTACCACTGCTTATTTACTACAAAGAAAATAATATAAATATTGACAACCATTTGGCAACGCTACAAGAGGAAAAATTCGGTTTTTCAGTTCCTCTTCGTCACCTCCACGTGTCAGTAAACACCGAATTTGGCATAAAGTAAAATATTTACTTAAAAAAACACACACATAACACATTGAATGCACTTTTAAGGCAAAGGGGGTCATTCTGACCCATGCGAACCTTATAACGCCTCATAACACAGAGGGTAGAGAGGAAATGAATTAAATTTACCCACCCTCGATGATGTCTAGTTAGCCACTGAAGGTACTTTTGACGTGAGGTCTTCAGCTGCACACTGCATGGTGCGGAGCGAGATTTGATCTTTGCGTCCAGAAAAGCAAATCAAGCAAGCAAGATTTTTGTGTCCAGTCATCCTGAGCCCCCTCAGCTTATTTATATCTAGGAACCTAAGGGTCAGTGTGCCACTGTACTAAAACCTTCCACAGTTGTGCTAAATAAAAAGAATTCATTATTTGGATGTTCTAAAAGGAAAACATCTGCAAAATCGCCATGGTCAATCATATCATTGCCTATTATCGGACTTACGTGAACTCTTGAGAGTACCGAACTCTTGAGAGGAGCCGATATCACCGATATATTTAAAGGATATTTTACGTTAAGGAAAGGACAGTGGCGCAAACATGATACTTCATATCAAAGCAAAAATCCTCAGAATTCGTTTTGAGAAAGAAGGAAATTGAAAAATGGCGTAGAATGAAGGATGAATTTTTCACCAGAAATTAGAAAGAATTAATTTATTGTTTTCAGTCAATCATCCAGTAGTTAAAAACGTAAATTGACCTAATACTGTACTTGACAAAGTATTCCAGGAATGAAAATATCACACGAGATTTACACACCCTTCATGCTAGATATATATATATATATATATATATATATATATATATATATATATATATATATATATATATATATATATATATGCAAGTAAATCACTGTAGGTGCGCGTGATCTAGGTATATGCTGATAACCACAAGGAAAGAAGAAAACACGAAGTTCCCAAGCGCTTTCGTGTAATACATCTTCAGGGGTGAGTACAGACTAGTCTGTACTCACCCCTGAAGATGTGAATTACACAAAAGCGCGTGGGAACTACGTGTTTTCTTCTTTCCTTGTGGTTATCAGCATATATATATATATATATATATATTATATATATATATATATATATATATATATATGAAAACATATTTTACTTCACAGAAAACGGTCACGAAGCCCCCCATCAAATAAGCAGTAACTCAACAAAATGAAATGAACCTCTCCAACTCCCGCAGTTCGGTAACACAAATGAAGACGTAATGGCGACGTGACTTGTATTCTAGGAGCTGATGCGAATTATTGGGGATGTATGTGAAGTAATGAGCTCAGGATGGAGGAGAATAAAGAAACGCTGGAATGAGAGAAAGAGATAACTCCAGTCTGTAAACCGCCGGGGCACAGTGTAGAGGTGAAGGGTAGGAGATGTGCTCATTCGTTTATATTGTTGGTGATGAAAGCCACAAGAGGAATTTTTTGGTAAAATTTCCTTAGCCATTACTCTCCTCTTTATTTACACGCCCTTCCTTTAGTGTCTCTATGTACATTTTCCGTCTGTCTGTCTGTCTAAAGGTAAGACTACATCAGCGTTAAAGTGTTGGCAGTGGTAAATACTCCTTAAGTCGGTGTGAGAGTTGTATGTCCTCCAGTCTGGGGAAGATATTTTCTGTCCTGGAAACTTCTTAGTCTGCGGCCACACCAAAGTTTAAAATAAGTCAGTAAGTCATTAAGTAAGCCACTTGTACTCAGCCACCACTGTGTCTCTCAGCTCCTCAACTTCCTGCTGAAGGAGTTCACAACTACCAACCACATGTGCAAATATTACTTTTTTCTCAGGTAAAATAGGATAAAAACTATCACTCATCTCATCTTAGAACAACATGGAGATAATTTGAATTTGCCATTATTATATATGTCAAATTTATGTTGTTTTATTGGTTTCTTCAGATTTATAATAAACAATAAGTTGAGATTGCAATATTATCAAGTGACTTTAGACTGACAGACAGACAGACAGACAGATAGATAGATAGAGAGAGAGCGAGAGAGAGAGAGAGAGAGAGAGAGAGAGAGAAAGAGAGAGTAGTCAGGGAACCAGTGACCCGTACCGTGATAAAAAGAGGGGTCAGGCCCATCGAATATAAGAGTTTTGAGTGTTTCTCGTGGATGATGAACCCTTCCTAAGTATAAAACACAATGTTGGATAGCATAAATCTGTTGCGACTAAACCCTCTGGCTTTCAAATCCTGCGTGGGGAAGGTGCGCTCAAACCGCCATCGCCTCACCCACCATACCATGGCTCTCTGATTTCGGTTTACTTACGTAAATATGTTCTTTTTTTTCGTGAACTTTACTATACATTTATACAGAGTAATATAGTATCTGTCATTTGATAGACGACTTGATAAATATATCGACGAGGAAAAGGCACAGTCAACTGATCTTATGGATGACATTTGTATCGAGAAAGTCACATGCTATAAGGAAGCAAAGTGTAACAAAAATCTACCAGGAAGAATCAGATGTCACCGGTACCTTATGTTTTGTTGAAGGAACTACAGAAGTTACAGGAAGCATTTGCTTATGAGTGGACGCAGTATCTGTCGCCCTTGTTTCAACCAAGTTGTGGAGATGATCATCAATATGTTATGTGCAGTTGTACCAAAAGTGATTTCTTACACCCCCTCCTGCAACAAGTAGATATTCAACAACCATTTACCTTCTCAGAATCAGATCTTCCAACTGTGTTACTTATTGATTCAATAGCATTCATCCAACGATACCAAACTCTAGATGAAAAACCTTTGCAGAGTTGATGACGCAGTACAGTAGTGTCAAAAAATTATCCAGTTGAAACCAGTTAACTATTGTTACATCCACCTTGTCGGAGACAGGTATGACTGATGCCACATCGAGTCTCAACTGTAAGAAAGGAAACTTGTTACAATACACGACGAGACATTGTGTCTAAGAAACGTTCCTGATGGCATTAGTGTCACTTTTGGTGAAACAGGCGGTGATCATCGGAGGGCAGTTTCCGTGTCAAATGCAGAAACCTTGATTGTGGGTGAACTCGAGTGTTTGAATCATGAAGAAGCAGACACACAAGTATTGACACACACTGCATACAGCTATAGAACACAAGGGTCCAGGCGTGTTGTGATTCATGTAAATGAATGGCAAGCTGGAAGAGTTATGGATTCAAAACAACGACAGGTTACCTGCCTATGCATGTTTGTTCAGAACCGATCCAATAAGTATGAAAAATCCCCTGTAGAGGTGTGTGAATCTTTGCTTAGTACCTATGTTCTTACAGGATGTGAAACCATCAGTTACATAGTCAAGCAAGGAGAACGCAGAGCAGCTTTTGCTGCTCTGTGTACGGTAGGCCATATTTCAGAGTTTGCCAGATTCGGAGATACTGGTGTATACTCTTCCAAAAGAGGATCGGCCCCTCCTGGGCCAGATGCATTTGGAAATGAACACAATAACACATGCACAGCAGTTTCAGTTCGGTTGGTATTTCTGATTGTAAGTTGTACCTTTCGTTCTTTCTTCTTGCACCCGATAATCACCATATCTGCAGTATACCACCTATTCTCTACACGAGTTAATGAAATTGGATTAACTGCGATACCATATGTAAAACCAATGACGTCATGGGTAACCCCGTTGATTTATGCACCTTAGTTACTATGTCAGCCCCAAGGGATGGGATGCCAAATAGGAGTATAACGTTCCTATGTTTTCATGAACCTAGGTTACAATGGAATCGTTTCGAACGAAATATGAAACACTATGATCCGACATTACATTAATTTGCAAATATAATAATTACAGGTGAATTATGATGCCATATCCAATTACAATAACATTTTGATTTACTGCAGTTCGATATTATTTTTACCTCAGTTGATGAGGTAACAATTATGAATAAAACGTAGCATCTCATGATGCGTGCTGCCAACGGAACATTATCTGATACACACTACAAGACGATGTCGAAATCCTCCCATGGGATTGACAGTCACTTGGAGACATCACAGGCAACACGAGGCAGTATTATCGCCCTTCACGACATAGGCCTAGCAACAGGCGATAGCTAATAAATATTGATTTATAACTGTACTGTTATTCGGAAAGTGACATTTGTTCATGTCTGTCGGTGCAAGTTGTGTTTTCCGATGAGTCTCGGGTACCAGTGTTGGTCATGGATTTCCAGCAGAAAACACCCACTATTGGACTGCCGTTGATGCATTTTCGCTACATTAACATCATTATATTATTCTACTAAAGTTGGAGCACGGTGATTTACCATAATTACAACAAATGCCAGAAATAACAACAGGAGACCTAACAGATACTAGGAAGGCAGTAATACCAACTTAATGCAGGAATCACAATTAGTGATCGGAAATATTCGTCCATTGTGACACATTGAATCGATGAGAAAAGGGGCCGATACTTTTTGGGGAGAGTGTACATGACATTACACAGCAAGTCACCGACTCTGCAGGGAAATTCAATACAACTTTATGGAAAACCATCAGTTCCTTCTCTGAATACTCTTCGGGAACATATTTTGTTAACAACAAAAGTGAGATATTGTACGTTTTTTGCCACTTTCAGAAGACTCCTTTTCATTCCACATGTTGCGTGTTCTCTATTAACTCATTGTCTACAAGCAGGCAATTAACAATAACATGATTCTTCCAGGTATCACCAACTTCGGCTGTTGAATTCGAAACAATCATTTTGTTCCCATTCTAATGTCAAAGTCTAACTAAACCTGCAAGTGTGAAAGTAACCTTCGGCAACTGCTCCAAACAGGTCTGTGGGAATCCGTGTTCATGTCTGAAGGCATCTGCACCATGTACTGCAGCCCGTTCCTGCTTTGGATAGCAAGCACAGTGTGGACAACGAAGATGATGATAAATAATGATAATAATGAAAATGAAAATGGCATACTATATGTTGATACTATTATATTTTTGATTCGTACTAGAAAAAAAATTACATGTAACAACTTTTGAACTTGAGATTCGCTAACAACCATATTAGAGATAAAACAAAGACTGTTTGTGCAAAATTTGCCTGAAACATTTCAGCACATCATTGACCTTGTCTTATACTCTGTATATGTTACATCCAATTATATAAGTTATGAACATAATAAAGTGGAACTAATGCCACTCAACATGTGTATTTTGTATTCATAAAGTGATATTATTTCACAACAAGGGTACTTGCCTTTGTGCCTCTGTTGTAGTGTTGTGCAAGAGAGTTCAGATGTCCAGCATTGCTTTTGTAGAAGCTAAGATGTATCATAAGTCATAACAGGTATTACACAATTTTATATGTTGTGGATCAATATTTTGCAAAAGACAAGGGTTTGGCTCCATAACTAGAGATATTTAACTGCTCTGGAGGCTACGACTCACTTTCTTAACTGCTATTAATAAAGGTGTCCTCTACAGTAAGACTTTAACGTAAAGCTGCGTTAGTGCGGACTCCTCTCTCCGTATTACACAGAAAAGCATCTCACAATCTTTGAGTTAATAAAAAAAAGAAAACTCACACTGAGGATGGGTATTTATAGAACTAGCTGACGCAGTTACAGAAGTCACTCACGGTCAGTATCCATTCATTTTCTTGTCAGTGTTTGTCTGTTTCACCTACAGTACAGGAGCTCAAAGGCTTCGGGTGCCATAATTGGACTACGTCGCTATTGATCATTACTGAGGATAACAATTTAAATTGAAGGTCTGAAGTTTCGCGCGCGCGCGCGCATGTGTGTGTGTGTGTGTGTGTGTGTGTGTGATCTAGTTGTTTAGTTATATTCTTCATTATATGTATCCCTATCTACCCATCTATCTATTTATTTAATCTTTTAGTGTATTTTATTATTACATGTGCGTTTATTTTACCTTTCTTGGGTTGTCCTTGGTCGTATTGACTTACTGTTTACACCATTGTTTGTGAACCTACACTATCTACACCGTAAACCTACAGCTTATGAACAGTCCCCCCCTCACTAGTGCATTAACAGGGGATCGTCATATACAGGGTAAACATTCCAGAAATCATTTTATTTTTAATGTAATTACATAGTATGTTTACTATTGCAAGTTTCTCTCTGTCAAATGTAAACAGACACAGCGCTGTCAGACTGCACAAAACCTGACGAGCCCCTGTACTGTGTACATTGTTTATATACCTGCACCGTATATAAAAGTCCTATCAGTCCTCTCTCCCATCCAAGAACACAGTGAATCATGTTCCACTCTGTGCGTTGTTTCGGATTTTTACACTGTCTATTTATATTGTTTTTATACCTTCTCTGCCTGTGTACATTGTATATTTACATTGTATATGTACTGTACAGCCACCAAAAGAGTCCTGTCAGTCCTCTCTCCCATCCATGATCCCGAGAATTATGTCTCTGTAAATCCGAAACAACACACAGAGTGGAACATGATTCACTGGGTTCATGGATGGGAGAGAGGACTGACAGGACTCTCTTGGTGGGTGTACAGTCAACAAAAGAATTATCGCATCCCTGGTGTCCGTTGGAACTAGGAATGAAGAAATACCTCAGGCACTCAAAGAATGTGTTGGGTTGGCACCCCTGATTGTATAACGCCTAATATCCAATATCGCGTAAAAGTCTGTGATATACAGTACGGTACGGTACTTTATTGCAGTGTAAGAGGGGACATATCCTGTGTATATCTACACTAAAAATCTACGGTCAATTTCTGTGTATTTGATTAATTGAATAATCCGAAGGTGCTACCATTTTCTATGTGTTTTGGAAGAAAACCAACAAGTAGAAGAAAAGGTTAACTAAAATAATTTAGGAATATGTGGTATTTCCCAACACAGTTTGATGGTTTAATATTTCAAAGCTTTATCCTTACCAAATGAATATCCCTGTAAAACCTCCTTTACTTATCTTGATTTTTGCATGTGGATGTCGGTTCATGTGATTACATGTGGAACCGAGACATTTATTACGAATGTGCATCTGATGTGGTAGATAAGTGGAGCCGCTGAGGCTGAGTTTTGTCTCCAGCAATCATTCATACAGTATGGAAAACACACACAGGATTGAAGTAGGCGAGGAAACCCGAAGTGCCATCATCACCTCTTCATAAAGATGGGCTCAGCAGCCGTAAGGTGGCAAGACATCCAGGAAAGGCCAAAAAGATGATGGCAGGAAAAACAGCCTACGCAATCGAACAAATAAACAATTATGAAAAAAGTAGAAAATTCAAACAAATGCGCAGAAACTAAAGATCAATAACATTGCCAAAACAAACCCAGCACCAATCACAGTCAACAGCGAATATACTGTATACAGTACTTAAAGAAGCCAAAATACTAGGGCTCACACGAGCAAGAACAGGCATATCAAAACAAATAACGCAGCGCAAAACGCTTGCCAAATCACATCTCACAAAACTACGAAGCTTCAGCAAAATGGACACCAACATTCAACTACCTATTCAAAGCACTTGTCCGCCCCCACCTGAAATACTCGCCAATACCACTCAGTACGATCTGTAGAGCCAGTCAACTTAAACTCCAAGCTGTACAAAACAAAGATATCCGTAAGCATCAAAGCAACTTCCCCCGTACACCATCAAATACAAGAACTTTATGAACTGTACAATATCGAACCACTGAACAGAATATTAAATACACATTGAAATAAACATATGTATGATTCACAATCCTTTGTCTAGCCTCTATCATTTCCTTAAGTTTTTTGGAAGAATTCCTAAAAGCTGTGCTGGTTAAATGAAATCCGGGAAAATAAGAGTCATATGACACATAGCTTGCATTAATGCACATTGGCATATCATTCATATATGCGTGGGTTATAGATGTAACCCCTAATTCATAGGTATTGGAGATAGAGATAAGATAAAAGACGACAAGGATTAACGTTTTTATGTCTTGACGTTTATGCCCGCCAAATAGGTCCATTTTATCTGTGGTTTGGAATGCGTCTCTTACATAGGCACATAGGTGAGAAAAAAATCTTTATTCATATCCAACATTCCTTACTGGAAGTATACACAAACACGTTTCACAATGAAGAATAGTATGATGTGTATGTGCGTATACACGTGCCGAAAACATGTGTTGGCAATCGTGTTAACAACAATGTCGTCAACAAGGTGACTGGCATGTTAGCGACACTGGTTTCCTGCATATGTTGGAAACAGTGGTAATCAACATGTTGGAAGAAATGTCACTAGTGGTGTACACGTGACTTTCAATCCCACACGTTTACCAACATTGGTACAAATGTTGCTGCGGTCATGTCTCTAGCATGTGGTAACAAAGGTAAGCCCAACATGTCTGCAGCACTGTTCCCAACAATATTTCCGAAATCAAATTAAATAATAGATACGAAATGTCATGCCTTTGCCCCAGTCACTTGTAAACATCGTTCTACTCCAGGGATACAAGCAAAGTAATATTCTGCGTGATACGTTCTTAAAACTCTCAATATTATTTGTAATCATAAAAACGAATCGTTTCATGAGGCGGCTCCCAATTATAAGGAAGTATCTAGTAAGTAGAGCAGGCGCACCAACACCTCAGCATACCCGGGTTATATAAACATTTTATCCTGTGTTCCAAAATTTGAAGTACGGAAGGCGGCGCTAAATTTTTTGTTGGGGACTGCACATTATTTGTATACCTACACGTTTTGTACTGTACATCATTTGTACATCTACACAGTGCTATGCACAGCGTACATATACAAATAATGCTTAGTACATGTACAATGTATATGTACGTACATTCGCACAATGTTTGTATACTTTTACAATACATTGTATATCAGTACTATTTATGAACATTGTATCATAGATATTCTTATACCTAACACAATCATCAATTAAGGTATTCGAATCATCTGAAAAATTTATCCCCTACACCAGTGGTTCTCAACCTTGTTTGCCCCATGCACCCCTTTCACCATATGTCAGAATGTCATTCCCCCTCCTTTCCAAGATTGTCTGCCTCAAAAAGTGCATTCCAAATAATATGCATATAATACTGAAAATCCTTTATTTTTTCCATATTAGTACATATACATTTACAATTTTACATGGATTATTTTTACAGTGGAGTTTTACAAATTAAATGCCAATTGAAAATGTTGATGGATTTATAAAACTTGAATAAAAGTAAAATAGTTTTTTTTTTATTTATAATGAATTACTTAACAGACCAAACTGAAGCATAATGCAATAAACAAAAAGTTCAATAGAATACCAGGATATTGTAAATTTGTAATTAATTTTATTCAGATGAAGATTACAGTCAATGAGAAACCTGTGATTGTTTTTTCTTCGCCAATTCTGGGATACGCGGAGGAGTGCTTGAAAGGGCACAACGCAGGTCATTTTCTACCTCTAATCTACTACGTTGCTTCGTTTTAATTTGCAACAGAGTTGAAAAGCCTGACTCACAAAGATATGTCGACACAAACGGAAGCAATGCACGGATAGCTCTTTCTGCCACTTTTGGGTAGGAATCGCACATCAAGGGCCAAAATTCTGTGATTGATTTCTCATCGAACATATCTCTTGCTCCCGAATCAGTCCCCCCCCCCCCCAAGACCTGAATTCCCCCCCCTGGGGGGGAATTCCCCCCCTAGTTGAGAACCCCTGCCCTACACGGTACCACGCTGAAAGAGGTTGATGCTTACGTTAAGCTGAACCTGGAATACAACCATTCCTCGCCCAGGTAAAGCTTCCAGCAGTCAAGTCAGGAGAGATAGAAGTGAAGGTGACTTGCAACCAGAAAATCTAGTCAAGTGCTTCGTTTAAGGGAGGGCGAGAAGATATTGTAAATAAAGGGAGAAATGATTAACCATTCTGAAGGAAAGGAGGGAAAGAAAGAGTAGACAATTCTAAAGAGAGGAATAATAATAGATAACTGAGAATAAAGGGAAGGAGCAGTAGATAATTTTGAATAGGAGGAGGAGACACTGAAAATCAACAGCCTCTCCGTGATCATCATCTACCACCAACAATACCAGCCGAGACCTCAAGTGATATCCCGTGACGTCATGAGGGAATTGTAGATGGAGAGAGATCGAAGATTCAAATTCTCAAAGGCCCGTAAGTTCTATTGTTTTTCTCGTAAGACTTGTTGATGTGAGAACGCAACTCGCTAAGATACGACAAGGAATCCAATTTTCCACGTAACTTAATGTGAGAACGTAACCCATTCAAGAAACGACAATGTGAATAAGACCTAAATGACGTCAAAAGTACACCGATATTCTAACCATAATCTAGGATAAGAAAAGAAAGGAATCTTTTGTTTGTGAAACCCCGGAGGTCCCCATGTTTGTGCTGTTTATCCCAGCGATTGGCAACTCCCTTGGGACGCCACTGTATCCTAGAAGGGCCTTACTACGAGTGGTGATGAGACTCGTCTCTTGATGATGATACTGACATAGTCCGCCCCGTGACCCCCTCCCGGAGGAAATCAGTCTTTGTTATGAATGAAAGAAGGGGAAGGAAATCAATACCTCGTGCTTCCATTACGACCGATGTATGTGGCAGAGGTGTGGAAAGTTTCCCGTAGACGGAGAGATAATGTACTGGGAGATACTGAGAGAGAAAATTTTATTTCCTGAGGAGACTAGAGTAAGATACGAGTATAAGCTTCTCTTTTTATCTCCGTGATGGCTATATGCAGATCCTAGGTGATAAATCGAGTGATTTTGTCTCCTAGGGCGACTGGAGGAACAGTACATTTTTGTTACAGGGAATCTCTGTAATTAAGGATTTTACGAACTTTCTTGTAATCACTACGACTTTCACCTAACCTACCTAAGCTAATCTAACAAGCTTAACCTAACCTAACCTAACCTGTTTGTTTAGGTTAGGTTAGGTTAGGTTAGGATAGCAGACGGTCAGCACTTACAAGAAATCCCTGAACATTTTAGGGGTTGCGTGAAATTCCTAGGTACACAGATTACCTCTTACATAACATTATACACTTGTTGTCATCGTTAATCTTAATGGTTATACGTGACTGCGGGCTGTTAGAGTGAGTCAGTGAGATATTCTTCCTCGCTCTTGTTACCATGTAGCAGCAGAACTCTCGCTCCCCACCCAGCAGACGTTACAATGAGAGAGAGAGAGAGAGAGAGAGAGAGAGAGAGAGAGAGAGAGAGAGAGAGAGAGATGAATGGGAGGGGTATCGGTGTGACAGCTCTCACCACGGTGGAATTTCATGCATGAAGAAGCAGCAGATTATTAGTGAGGAGGACCCAGTTGTACACACCTGAGATGGGTGATTGTTAGCAGAGGGAGGGGGGGGGGAATGAATGGGGAAAGAAAGGGAGGGGAAATGGGAGTTAGGAAGGGGAGGATTTAGCAGGGAAAGAAAGATTGACTGTTGAAATAAGTATCTCTCAGTGAGTGAATGAGTCAAGGAGTGAATCAAGGAGTGAGTCGGTGAGTGAATGAGTGAGTCAATAAGTGTGATAAGTGACTGAGTGAGGCAATGAATCACCCAACTAAATTCATATCCGTATATGTTGAAATTTTTACTCCCCAAAGGCTGAGTTACGGAGCAGTAAACAAATATCTGCGTCATAAATACTTGTTTGGAGATTTCTGAAATCATCTCTCTAAATGGAGGTAAATTCCCAGGTTATTCAGGCACACCCTTGCTCAACGAGAAATATATGACAACGATAAATTCACTCCGGAGTTCCATTATTGTGTTTCTGGCTGAGAGGAGTAAACTCGCTTCCTCACTTCTCTCGTAGCGAAATTTTTGTTGCTATTAAAACCATCAGATAACCTGAAGATTAGACAAACCGTCCCAGCTTATTTCACCTGAAGATTAGACACACCTCAGCTTGTTTCACCTGAAGATTAGTCAAACAGTCCCAGCTTATTTCACCTGAAGATTAGACACACCTCAGCTTATTTCACCTGGAGATTAGACACACCTTAGCTTATTTCACCTGAAGATTAGACAAACCGTCCCAGCTTATTTCACCTGAAGATTAGACACACCTCAGCTTGTTTCACCTGAAGATTAGTCAAACAGTCCCAGCTTATTTCACTCGGTGATCAAACACCCCAATGCTACCTGCAGGATTAGGTTAGGTTAGCGTAGGATAGGTTAGGTTAGGTTATGTTAGACTAACAATATTAGGTTAGGTTAGAGTTAGTTTAGATTATCGTTAATCATCAGTTTAAATAAGCTAAGGGGACTCAATCTTCAGGTGATCCAAACTCTCTCTGTGGCTGCATTAGTCAGCTCTAGCAATTGCTAATCTTGACTGATTGAATGACCATCGATTAAGAGAACTTTACGCCACCCTATGATGTTTGTGATCAATCTATCTACTATTTGTGGTGAGAAAGAAAGAGGTTGGATATCCTGTTTCCTGTACCATATCTTCACCTGTGTCAGGGGAAATATGTTGTAATATTTGTGATAAAAGCAAACATTGGCCGAGCGGATATAGCACTCACTTCCATTACCCAAGTACCAACGGCCGCCGGCCAGTGGGTAGGGTGCCCCTAGTCGACCCATTTGCAGAATGTGCTAGAAACTGCATTTAAACTAGTGAAAGGTGGTAAAAAGTGTGGTCAGTCACGCTATTTCCTTGTGTACTGAAGGTTATTGGTTAGCGCATAAAGTAAGTCAATTTATTTACTACACGACAATCATAAAAATTAAGAAAACTAAATTTATCTTGCATAGTTATTCCTGCCCCTGTATTTCAGCATATAAGTTCTTACAGCATTTGTATTAAGTTTGTTCATAGTCTAGACAACAATTGTTTACGTGTGTACAATTGTTATTATTATCATGAACTTCAACAGGTAAAGTCTTTAAACCCAAAACACACGATCATTTTCTATTCTAAATGACTTAATACATAAAATGGTTGTATTTTCTTCTCTGTATGGGCATTTCCGAAGTATATATCTGTGCTACAACAAATAGGTTCCTTAAGAATATATACTCGAAATAAGTCAATAACACTCAACCTAACTTAATCCCCCAGGTAGCATAAGGGTTCTTAATCATCAAGCGAAATAAGCTTGGGTATTTAATATGCAGGTGATCCTTAACACGTATTCCCCCAGACTGTGACCCAGCAGGAGTAATCCAACAATAAATTTACCTGAGATTCTATTTTGTGAGGACCAAAGTGATCACTCTACCCACCTCTCTCCTTTCACCCCCCTGCCCCCTCCGCCACTTCCACAACAACCAGTACTCTCCCTCCACCTCTCTCTCTCCCTCCCTCCATCAGCTCCAAGTCAATCAGGACACTTCTCCCTCCCCTCCTCCCCTCTCTTCTCCTTCTTATCTCTCTCATCCCCATCTCTTATATTCTCTCTCCCTCGAGTATCCACGAAATCTCCCCCCCCCCTCCGCCAAAACCCCCATCACCCCAACACTCTCCCTCACCTCGAACGCTCCCCATCACCCCCAACACTCCCCATCACCACCAACACCCTCCCCATCACCCCCAGCACCATCCCAATCACCCCTATGTGTCATTCCGGTGCAACAGTAATCTATCTCCTCACGCCCATTCCAGAACTATTGAGGACCTAACCAAACAATCTATTGCCTGCGCTACCGGCGACAATTTCCGGAATTCGTATGTTCCTGTTCCTACTGTCGCGTTTCAGGTGAGAGAGATGGGGGGAGAGAGAGGGGGTAAGAGGGGGGAGGGGGACAAGAGAGAGCGAGAGAGAGAGAAAGAGAGAGAGAGATAAAAGGGGAGAGAGAGAGAGAGAGAGAGAGAGAGAGAGAGAGAGAGAAAATCATTAATATACAAACAGAAAAAAGAGAGAGAGAGAGAGAGGGAAGAGAAAGAGAGTCAACGCGTTTCAACTGTAATAGAGAGGTAAACAAGAGGTAACCCGGGCTAGTAAATGTGCCGCTGATGTTTATTTACTTATTTATTTATTTTAGGAAATCATTTTATGGGTTTAGAAAGTTTTGGTTCTAAGTTCACCTACGTCTGTCTGTCTGTCTGTCTGTCTGTCTGTCTCCCTTATTTAACTGTTTGTCTGTATGTCTTTCTGTATTTCTTAGTGTCTGTCTATCTGTCTGTCTGTCTGTCTGTCTGTCTGTCTCCCTTATTTAACTGTTTGTCTGTATGTCTTTCTGTATTTCTTAGTGTCTGTCTGCCTATCTGTCTGTCTGTCTGTTTGTCTGTCTGTCTGTCTGTCAGTCTGTCTGTCTGTCTGTCTGTCTGTATTGTCTGTCTACCTTATTTAACTGTTTCTCTGTGTGCCTATCTGTATTTCTTAGTGTCTGTCTCGCTGTCTGTCTGTCTGTCTACTTTAATTAGCTGTTTGTCTGTATGTCTGTCTGTATTTCTTAGTGTCTGTCTGTCTGTCTGTCTATCTCTCTATCTGTCTGTCAGTCTCTATACCATACTGTCCGTTTGTCTGTCAGCCTATCTTATTGTATTTCTTTCAGCCTACCTATCTGTATATTTACCGTGTCTGTGACCTCACACTGCCCGTCTGCCTGTCTATCACCAAAATTAAGTTATACTGGAATAGTTCGGGAATAAAGCTTCACCTGATAGGACGCAAGTACTCAGCTGCCTTGAGTAATTACCGAATTAAATCACGTTGTTGTTTTAGGAAGTTTCAACAGATATAAATCCTCAAAGGTTAACCTCTTGTGTACGATGACATTAACCCTTTAAGTCAAGTCATCATACTCAATAGGTTAACAGGAATCTTATATTATCTACAAAGAAAAGTAAAAAAAAATGCAACACAATTTGATCTATTATGATATATATAATCACCTGAAAATTTGTCCTCCTTCCTAGCATAGTTCACCTGATGATTATACAACCTAAAACTTCCTGGGGGGATTAGGTTAGGTTAGGTTAGGTTAGGTTAGGTTAGGTTTGGTTAGGTTAGGTTTGGTTAGGTTAGGTTAGCGTAAATGTGGTTAATCTTAACGTGAAATAAGCTGAGGTGTTTGTCTAATCTTCAGGTGATCCCATTAATATATATCTTAGCTAATCACTACAGTGTACCATAAGGGAACACAGAAAATTCTTTGTTTTAGAATTTATGTAAATAAACAGTGCTTAAGAAAGACCACCTAGAGGCACAAGTAATCCACAAACTACCTCGTCTTATTCGGTTGTAATGCATGTATGTATTAATGTGGGAGGATGGGTTGATTTGGGGAGGGGAGGAGGGAGTGCAGTTGGGAGAGGGGAGGTGTGGGGGGATGGAGGTAGGGGAAGGAACAAGGGGGGGGGGGTCTCGTACAGATTGTTGGGGTTCCTGTCAAGCCAGAGTGAGGTGGCGCGCGCTTCTGCCTCTACTGCGCTCGCTCGCACACACACACACACACACACACACACACGCGCAACAAATAATGTAAATGAAATACTGTGTAACATTCAATGCCATAACATCCTGACAACGGGGGTTAATTATTATGACCCTTTGTAAACTCTACTCTGTAATCCTTTTGCGCTACCGCTCACAGGATGAGTTGTGGGGTGCACAATAAAGTAGTCGCTGTAAGCGGCAAAATCAAATCAATCACACACACACACACTCTCTCTCTCTCTCTCTCTCTCTCTCTCTCTCTCTCTCTCTCTCTCTCTCTGTACTACACACAATGCTAGATAGGTTCAGGTACACATTAGGTCCTGCACTTCACCTATAATGGCACTCAGGATAGAACACTAACACAAGGGAGAGTTTAGATTTAATCGTAACTCCACTGTTGTGTTGACTTTAGGAGTTTCAACTGCCAGCATTACGTTAGTGTCCGCTCGTAAGATTACACAGGGGAGGCGGCCGAGTGGATGCAGTGTTCACCTCTAGTCCTAAAGGTCGCTGGTTTGATCCCTGGGGACTACCATTCCATGCATGTGTCAATGGCTAGGATCTTGGAGCACCATTTACCAAGTCACATCCTGTACACATGACAACTTTTAATAAGATAAGCCGTTTAAGTGTTTCAGTGCCCCTATGTCAATGGTCTATCCATCGTTCATGAAGCGATAAAAAGTATAAAATGTTACAACACTTTAGATGAGAATAATAAGAAAATGTGTGTTGAGATAATGCATCATAGGGCACCAACAACTGTGATCTTTAAGTGATTATAACAGATTACTAATTCCACTAGTCTTTAACAATTAAAGATTCTAAGATACAATTCTACAGAGGCCTATGCGACGATGACTTTGATGTTATGTTATTAGTGTGCTTTAACAACTAAGGTCTTTCAGGTCAATGGAGGTAGTCCTTGGTAGTACTTGTCTCTATACTCAGTGTCCTAGAAATCTGAAAACGTGTTTGAACTATAATGTCAAACCATATTTATGCATCAACTGCTGCCATTTTTTTTTACTAATAAAGCTCACAATTGTTTACAAAGTAATCATGGAAAACAGAAAATAATCTATATTAAAAGAACAAACTTAAGTCGTAGGTTAAGGACAACACCTTGTCTCGTACAGTGAGAGATTGAAGCATCTTCCTAACTTTGGCCGAAGTATAATGAAACCTGACCTCCCAATACAGTGAATCACCATTCACTAGCGACCCCCTTCCAAGGTTCCACATACCTGCCAATTGTTTGTGGGCTCAACAGATTTTTTCATAATAACGTTATTTGGGTGTACCATTTGATATCGGTCACACAACACAATTTTGCTCACATTAATGGACCTCAGACACCCGGATGAGCATCACTGCTCAATCCTATCAATTATTAAGAATTATGAAAGATTTGGCTCTCAAACACAACAATACCTTTAACGTTACGATGTTATTACTACTCTTCAATTACTATTACACTTCATTTGCGTAACGACTTTAGTAATCAATCTGATCCAACAATAGTTATTTATAAGGATATTAATCTCGCCTTCAAAAATAAGGTTAGTAATACACTAGTCCAACAACATTAAAAAATATTAAAAATAGCACTCTCTATTTTCTGACTGCACAAAATCCACAGACCAGAGGTCCCACAACTGAACACTTCCAAGCATCATTCCCGCCACGGTAAATTCAGGCCCATGGAAGGCGACACAGGTAGGCTAGCCGGACGCTCCCTCACCCGAACTACATTAAATGTAACCGGAATAATAAATCGTCCAGGAGGGTAGTAGACGACGTGTTTCAGGACAATTATTAACCCTCTGGGGCGTGTAAACCGCTGTAATTTGCTGTGGCGGGACTCGCGTGGAATTGTTTGTTCGACCCGAGTTGCATCATCCAGGCGGAGTGTATATTTACGCCGTGTTTTCACGGAAGGAGGAATTTAAATTGTGCATGTGTGTGTGTGTGTGTGTGTGTGTGTGTGTATTTTGAATGAAGTATTTAAGTATACTCTGCGGGAGAAATCATGCAGTAATTCACCCCGTACTGATATTATAACCTACACGACAATACTCTTTTATCATTGTACGCAATAAATATAAATATCCCTCATTAATAAATATTCCGTGTCTTTTGGCAGACCTCCGTTTAAAGATAAATATTTTGCATTTTTAATCGTTTTTTTTTTCTTATTTCTTTTACCTACACAAAAAGTTTTCCTAGCTATCGCACAATCAGAGGAAAATTAAGTTAGTTTTGTGTCAACATGTTGACTTCAGCACTAAAACAGGCTATAATTTTTTTTATCGAGTTTCAGCACATAGTATGATATTTTATTTTTAACTACATTGTGTCTTGATAATTATTTTAATTGCAGTAGATACCGAGCAATTATTCCAAAAATAAACTGTGTGTGCGAAAATAATTGGGCTGTTGACATTCAGTAACTGGACCAATGACAAGATAATTTCTTAATATAGGAGCACAAAGAAATATAGCGGCAGGTGAATCAACTCAACCTTAACTGCCATCCATATATAAGAATTCTCATAAAGATCATTCCTTCACGCCAGGTGCTTGGTATTGTCTGATATATGACCAGGCAGGTGTTTTGTTTTCATTTTTGTTGAGTAAGAAGTCAAGGTGTATTTTGCCGGCCAACACCGCCACGTCCTTAAATCTTAAATCTTGAGATTCAATTGTTTATTCGTATCTTTGGGTCTTTGAAAGAATAAGCATTGAAACACTGGTCGTTAAGTTTTAGTTGTTAGACATGACAACATCTTTATAGATATTTGGAAAATTTTCTTTATTCTTTGCTTTAAGATCAAGGCAGAGTAAAAATTAAGCGTCACATAACTCTTCCGGTCAGTGATGAATTACTACAGATGTAAATCACGGAGTTTGTATTCATGTTCTTAAATAAATAGAATCAACATCAAACAACCAGTTCACAGGTAAAAGAACTGTGTTATTATACTGCTACAGTGTGGGTCTCACTTTACCTATCCTGTTGTTTCGGAATAAATGTTTTGAATTTGAATGTTCAGGCGAGCGTCCCAGAGCACGAATACTGCAGTCTGCCCCGCCACTGTTTCTATACCAGCTACCATTAGGCAACTGGGAACAAACTCACCAATGATATAACTAGCTCCGGGCCAAGACTGTTTAAATATTCGCACTCTAGATGTATTAACCAGGGCTATAGGACGAGGCCAGGTTAATTTTAACGTTCCACATTGACCATCAACTTTCTTTTGTTGCATAAAATGAAATTAATTAGTATTTCCAGTTCCACAAGAAAACTTAACGTAAGAAATCTGGGAATCCCGATCGTTTGTCTTATTGTTGTGAATACGATTATACCTGCTAATTTATCGTCACCAACGTTTAAGATACATTAAACCATGATCAAGGTCAGCAGTGTATCTTAGCGTTAGTGGGAACGTGAATATGTGTGCCAGAGAAAAATTCGTCTTACTGTAGTACTGTTTATTACTTCACGGAATCTAACAACACTGAGATATAATAAAAGACTGTTATGTTATACCGAAGTGACTCTAGTTAATATTAGTGTTACGTCGGAGCATAATACAGTGTAAGAGTGAAGAGCGGAAATGGCGCCAAGACTATTATATCCTGTAAACATTGCTATTTGAATCGACAGAAGCAAACCAGATGAATATTTACTGGTCTTATGGATAGAAAACAAAAAATAATAAGACTCATCTATTGTAAGCAGTATTAATGAATGAATAAATATCGATGAGTGACGGTAGGAAGAACTTGTGCCACCCAGGGTTTTAGCAGAGAGAGAGAGAAAAAAAAAACTTGAACGAGCATAAAATAACAAACTTCTTTTTCACAATTTGTCACTTTTTAAAATTATCGTAGCAAGTTCCTCACAAGGAGAACACTAAAGTTAAAGACAAAAGTTTGTTGAAAATTAATAGCGTATAGGAAAATTATTATTATCGGACTGTTTTATAAATGTCGATACTTGAGTCAAGGAACGAAAGGTAACGTGTTTGCTCTCCCTTTCGTCGAGAGCACATTTCCATTTCCAACCATTTGATATGTGACAGCAACAGTTGTTTATAAACAATGAACAAACAACGTTGTGTACCATCACAAAATTGCTTAAGAAATACTACGTGAGTGAGTGATGTGAGTGAGTAAAGGAGTGGTGGAGGGAATGACTATGAAACTGAACTATTGAACTATACAGCCTGAATGAGTGAGAGTCAGTGACCCAACTTCTACCCTAACCCAGTTGAACCTAACCTACTTCTATTACAACTTTTATAGCCTACTCCTAACCTAACCTAACCAAGAACTAACATAGCCTTCTGCTAACTT